>PQXK01000184.1:0-77951 GCA_004786245.1 Botrytis hyacinthi | reverse complement strand
ATAAAGCAATATCTTTATATTCTTTTATAATATTTAAAATTATATAGATTTCTCTATTCATTTTTGTTTTGATAATATTTATTTCATTTTTTCGAAAATATATATAATCTAAATTGAATTTGCCCTTAAATCCAGTTTCGCAAATCTTCTTACCAAAAAGAAGATTAACTCCTAATCCTAATATATACAACATCTTTAAGAATAAAACCATACCTTCATTTTCTAGCTTTATTATAGCAATACCTATTCAATCATAATATATAACTCCCCCACCAATTTTTATCATCTTTTTCTTTATTTTCTTAATATCTCTAAAAAGAGAAAGTTAATTAGATATATATAAGAAAGCATTAATATCTATATATCAACAAAAAGAATGGATTTTACAAATAAGTTCTTTATAAATATAGTATTTTTTTTTATCAAACTCTTCTTTACTTTCTAATAAATTAAGATCAATTAAAAAACTCTCGCTATTTATAAGATAAATATAATTTCTTTTTTTTTTAGTAAAGAATATTTTGTTTGTTTTTTTCAATATTGCTTTTTATTATTTGACTCTATAATATTTGTAAAGTAAAGCTTTTACAAATATGAGATTCTTATAGTTATATAGAAAGTAATCCTTTTGTTTGTATAGATAACAAGTATAAATATTGATTATTTCATTTCGATCTTGCTATATTGATGAGCTTGATTCTTTACTATTTCTTCATCGATTTGGAATTATATATTTTTCGCTAATAATATAAGCTTGTTTTATTTTTTGAATACTGAGTTCTTTAACTATAAGATACTTAATCTTGTTTTCTACTATTAGTATACTTTGAACATTTATAATATTGATTATTGTTTGATAAACATTTAGAAGGCTTCTAATAAAGATTAGAAAGAGAGCTTTATCTTTATATGAATCCTTGAATACAGGGTTAGCAATATCGAGTTTGTATCAATATTCTTTTAATTTATTCCAGGCTTCAATAATAGTTATCTCTGAATAGCTAATAGATTTGAAGATAAATGTTTGGATTATTATCAAATATATATTGGCTGTAATATTGCTAGTTCTTGAATACTTTGATTTTAAGTAGTTCTATAATATCCATACTGTATTGTATTTATCAATAAACACTTTATTATTATCATTGAATAATCTATATATATACAAAAGTATATTAACTTTATTTTTTAAGTATTTAATCTTCTTATTAAGATTGAGCTTAATATTTATAATTTTGCTTTCTTCTAGGATTGGAAAAACTTCATTATTATTAATTTCCATTTCAATTCCTTTAATCTTAGTATACTCTTATAATATGAATTCAATTATATAGAACTAATCCTTTCCTTTCAATTGAATTCTCATTTATCGAAACTATTACTTATAGATCTCTTAAGTAAGATTTAAAATATTCTTGATTTAATCCTTAATTTTGTTTATTTTGATATTTATATAGAGAATTTTCAAGGTTTTCCTTCTCTTTTCTGTATAAATAGAACTATACAGATTATAAATATGAATATAATATAAGTATAATTAGTATTATGTGCTTTTTTATCGTATCGTATATGTTTTTATTCGTAAATAGTACTACATGCTTTTTCAACTCCGCAAATTGGTAATAATAGTAATCACAGTATTGTATACTAATCGTAAAGTAATACCATGTATTCTTCAATTTTGCAAGTTGGATTATAAATAATGACTATATCAATTATATCTAGAGGCTATACTAATCAAATCTTATAATCTATTAAAAGATTGGGTGGAAGAGGCCTCTGTATTAACTATATTATTATGTATATAAGCATCTTGATCTCTCTATAATATTATATAAGGGGACCAATATACCTATCTATAATTCGTCTAATCTAGCCCGTTTAGGTAACCGTATTACTAATCACTACACGTGCTTAGCACCGGTAACTTCTATTCCTTTTAACAATATTATTCATTAATTATCTATCAAATGCAAAAGAGTTATATATAACATTTTAACTTTAGAACTATACGAATTAGTTTAAGGATTCGATATCAATACAACAATCACTTCTATAATTAACGCTACTCTCAGTAAGGAGATTTTATTAGTTTTATATATTGATTCTAAGTTATTATATAATTTATTTATTAAGTTAGATACAATTATTTATAATAGATTAATAATTAATATTATAGTATTATGCTAATCCTATAAGTAAAAAGAAATTATTGAAGTAATCTAAATTGATGGTCCAACTAATCCAATGGATACAATAATAAAAGGAAAGCTATGTCAAGCTCTTATTAATCTAATCAATATAAATAAGATTAATATTAAGGCAATAAAATAAATAGAAAGGAATTAGAGGAAGGGATTGATTCTGTTAATAAGAGATTAGGGACTTTAATCAATAGACAGAGGATTTTAATGATTTTACGAATTTCTTTTTCAATTATTGTATTTGAAGCTATAAAAGAGAGTTCCGAGTATATGAATAAGGGAATTCACTTTAAAGGAATTCATTTCAAGGGAATGACTTTAATATAATGATTATTGTATTAAAGGTATTAAGCAAATGCAGAAGAGACTAGCTCTTTCAGTAATACTTATATAAGGCCTACTACTTCTCTACATAGCTAGCTCTTCAGATAGAATACAATTAGACAATTAGGACCTGCAATATGTGGGTACTACGTCTTCCGTATCCTTCTCGAACCAACAGAATTCAATTACTAAGTTTTAAGAAATTATATAGTCAAGAATCTTAGTATAATAAATTAAGGATTTCAGGCCTTAACGCTTCAACAAAGCTACGAAAAAATATATATACTTATATAATTGATATCTGATGTATTATATAGAGTACACGAAGTGTAGAGAGTGAGAGCGCTTTTCTATTAACAATCGGCTTAATATTTATTTCTATTCTATATATATCATAGATTACATATAAATTATAGTTATTCCTCATCTTACAATAAGATTTAATCATATAAGTTTAGCTTGTGATTGATTATACTAATTTAATAGTTGGATGTAGTTGATAAAAGCTTACAAGGTAATTATAATAAGTTAGTGATCCGATTAGAAGTCGTCCGATTCGTACCACAAGTGTGGAGTGAGGGGATCTCAAGCTAACGCCGGACGGGCCATTTCCTGGGGCCGGATGACCGAGTCTTGGGCCACTTTACCAAACGTGGAATTAACAACGAATATTGGTTGATAGTCCTTAAAAGGGCATCGTAGAAGAATCCCTCGATTACTGCACATCTATGGATAGATGAAATCGTAAAGAGAAAGATGATTGTTAGAGAGCAATAATTTCTGATTTGGTAACCGTGGAAGATGTTGGTAGTGAAATATATTGCATAGAACTATTTCAAAGTCAGCGTGAGTTGAGAGTTGAGAGTTCTCGTGGTCTCGTGGTCTCGTGGTCTTGCCCCACTAACCCCGCTCTCTCCAACCAGCCAGATCTCTTTGATTCATACTACTCAGTCTTATATACAATGCATAATTGATACTGATATTCTGATATCTTTTAAATAACACTTCTAGTAGAAATAGAAACTTTGAACTTTCTTTTATAATACTAACATTCTACAGGCTATGCTTCAGGGCTTCCATTACTAACACTAAACTCGGAGATTTGATCTTATTTTGATATATTGCCTATAGCTTATAGAATCAAACGGATACCCTCTAATCTCCTAACCCTTATTTTCTACCCAAACCCCAAAAACCTCAACCCCCTTCTTCCAAACTCCAAAATTCCACTACCAATCCACAAACCCAACTCTGTAAAGTTTACCGAGTCTTCATAGGTTGTGGGTTTTGACACAGAGCGAATCGTTGCTCCGGATTGCTTCACAATATTTGTGTCCTCATAATCAGCCGCCTCCAATCCTAACCTCAGCATCAGATATTTATAACTCTGCTCCGTAAGCCGAGTGTTGTATGTGGGCTTGTTCGATCGTAAGACGAAGGGCGAGATTTGGAAGACATGGCTCAACGAGACATAGGATTGTCTGGGCATACCTCCATTTTCGAGAAATAATCCGGTATCTTCGTTTGGTGGTGACGCTAGAAACGTTTGTGAGATTTTGATACGATCAATAGGATATCTGGTAGTGCCTTTCTTGGAAGTTAACTATCAACAATTGTTAGCTGAAAGCAAGGCATTCTTTTGATTGGAATTTCACTTTAGCAATATAACAACTGATTTCTCCATCATCCGATTGAAAGACATCTAAAATCACAACATAATGATTATACCCCTCTTTATCCAATTCTGATTTGTTGCAGCAACATGTATCGAGTATACATCTGACGCTTTCATTCCCTTCCAATCTTTCGGGAAGAAATAAAATGCAGCCAACACAAAGCTCTCTGGTTATTCTGGATCGGCGTGAACTGTTTCCATTATGTCCTTTGCCTTGTTGGAATATTCTAGATTCTCGTTGGTGGCTGATGGAAGGCATTTTTTACCGTTCAAAAACTTTCGATCCAGCTTTGTTGAAGAATATTATATCGCGGTATATGGGCGTTGATATATAATAGATTTTTGTTTTGAATTAGGTGAATCACCTTGTGCAACAACGGCAAGGCTAAACAAGGTAAATCATGAACCAATGAAGATTTATAATGAAGGTGACACCAAAACAACTTTCAATAGTTTCAGTCGTAGCTAAAATGGTAGAAAAGCAAACGAATGGAATGCAATAGAAAAGAGTCTGGAGCAAAAATGATTTAGGAAAATATTGTTCCCTAACTAGCTACACTCATCCGCAGGAATCGGTATATATAACCTACTTCTCCCAAAGTTTCCAGATCATATTATAGCCATATAATATTGGAGAAACGAATGATAGTAGCACTCTTTCAAAGTTCTCAGCTTCGATATCTGCAAGTAGATCCTCGAGTGAAAGAGTGTATATTATTTTTACAAATCCTTTGAGAAAGAGAATAAGAATAATCAAAAGAAATTTCGTTGAGAAGAATTAATGTGATGTATAATGAAAATTGTGAATTCGAAAACGAAAAAAGAAAAAGGGAAATGTTTAAATAGATATAGTATATAGGATACTATATTGAAAACTCCAATTTCCAATATGACTAGAATAGAAAGTAGTTGATTGTTATTTTATTAAAAAAAGGGAATTCTATTTTCAGATTCCAAATTATGTTAGAAAAGGGAAAAAATATTTTTACAAAAATCTGTAATACAAAAGTGAAGATATAAGATATTTGTTTACAGAAAACGGTTTACGAAAAACGATTTCAAAAGCAGTAGTTATTGGGTGTAAATATACTTTTTTATCCATACTAAAATATCAAAAAACGGGCTTGTGGTTTAGTGGTATAATGTTCCCTTAGCATGGGAGAGGTCCGGCGTTCGATTCGCCGCTAGTCCAATTACCTTTTTTGCCGCTTTTTCCATCCCCAAAATCCTCTCATCCTTTATCTTAATCTCTTATTTTTCCCGATCAAATCATGTATTATTTCGAGGTCATTACATGGCTTTGAAGTTTTGCTTTTTTTGATGATGCTCGTGTCGGGAATAATCTTCCCTCTTTCCTTCCTTGCGTGGATGCGGGGCAAGAATTGATTTTGTGGGTCGGGGTGGGTTTCGCTTGTGGTTTTTGGTCTCCTATCATTTTTGTTGTGTGATGTTAGATGTTCTTTTGCGGGCTGGAAATACGTATGTATACAAGGCGGGTTTCTATCATTTAAGTAAGGGATAATGGAAATGTAGAGAGTTTCACGCAATCCTGATTCCAAACTCCCCTCGTCAAACCACCATTGACAGATTTTTAACCTCAATTTCGGATTCTGGTTCATCTCAAGAAAGAGCTCCGCATACACCATTATTTGAAAGCCTTTTTGAAAGCTCAAAAGGAAAATGTTACACAACATGATAGAACATATACCAATATTTTAGACGGCATACTTCCCGACTTTACACTTCTTCTAGCTCATGTCTCACTACCTGCTATCTCCTGCATTTGTCGTTCACGCACATAGTAGCACATTGAAAATAATAAAATTGAGTGTAAACTCCGTTTCCATTATGCTTTTCATATTGCTCATAGCTCAGGGTAATATACACACTATACACACTCTATACACTTTCTGACATCTTCCCAAAATTATCTCCATGGCCAATTATTTGACCTTCATTATCCACTCCCTTGTTTGCGCCTTCGTATCAAATTTGTAGAATCTCAACTCAAGATCTCGTACCTCAGAACACCTATCTTATCTTTTATCAAACATAAAGCACATATAATAATATGCAATTGCTCATCCCTTTAATCCACCTACCATATTTGGATCCTTCACCTTACTTTTTGACCCCCCTCCCTCCCATACCTTCCCCTCTTCCCTTCTCTCCATCCCTCACCTCGTACTATCATCCGAATCGAAAAAAATCCTATCACTAACGCAATTTTGTAAAGAAAATAATCAAAAATGCGACAAGACCAATAGCAATAATACACATCCAACAAGCCAATAATAACCATGCATATCTCTTTTGTTTTAATGCAAAAGATGAAAAATCACCATTTGTCCACCACAAAATGATTCCATCCATTCGACCAGTTGCATACAATAATAGAATTGGAGGAAATAAATTACACAAAGCCAATACCATGATTGAGATGCTTCTCTTGCGACGAGCTTCAATGATGATATGAGCAGGGTTTTGAGACCAAGGTGATAACTTGGGGTTTTCGAATAGATGTTTCCATGTATTTCCTTTCGAATCACGAGGGCTATCGCCAAGTACTGGTTGGGATTCGAAGAAACCATCGGATATTGCAGCATTTCGAATTTCCTGCAATTGACGAGGACTGTACAGATCTTGCCAGCTTGGACGCTTGGGAGGAGCAAGAGGTGATCGATAAATGAAGTCATTTGGAGTATCACTTTCAGCACCCCGGTTCTTATTGCTACGAATAGGTGTTGAAGGTTGCTTAACAATCGGACGATTTTCTATGTTTGAAGGTGTATTAGTAGCAGATGCCAGCAGTGCGAAAGGCCGAAGAGTATTTGTTGGGTACTCCTTTGCTTTGTTATTCTGAGCAGGAATTTTAGCAGGTCTGTTTGCCTGAATCAAACTAACACGCCTTGGTTCATGCTTTGAGTTCAAGTGTAAATCCCTATAGAAGGCACCTGGAGGACTTTTGATGAAAGGCTTTTGACCTTGAGGCTTTGAACTACCGGTAGCCTTCAGTTCGATGTTGATATCCTTATGTTTACTGCTGGTAGTTGACGTTGTGGCGAATAGTTCTTTCTTCGGACTAGCAATCTTCTCACCAAGGGCCAATACATATTGCCACGAACTGGATCGCTTCTTATTCAATGGTGGTAGATTATCACTAGAACCACCCAAAGCGATTCCTGGCTCCAACTCACCTGTCCAGTCGAATCTCAAGCGATCATTTACATAGCCTTGATTTCCGGAAGAGACTTGCTGGCCTTGATTTGAATTTGTAAAGTCTGCACTTTCCTCGCTTGTGTGTAGGGATGGCGGAATCAAATTGATGTTTTGACCACGAGGTGGTTTCATCTTTGGTGGGGAAGATTTGAATGGATTGGTATGAGTTTTGAGGAGAGGTTGTGGATTGTAGTTGTAATAATTCGGAGGTGGCCGTGTCCTATTTGAATCTGCAAGATATCCATTGACCTTATGTTCTCTGAAAACAGGCAAAAACACAGGAATGTGAGTCCTCTTTAGATCTCTTTGACGATAATCTCCATAGTATTCAACATTGCCTGGGTGATGCGCAATACGGTCCGAAGATCCATACTCATCAATATGTAGTGGCTCCGTACTATCCGTGCCATCATCTGAGTTGTCTGCAATGCTGCTTCCAGCTCTATTTACAAGACCTCCCATCATCATTGGTTCGTTAGGTTTGGAACGACCAAAAGGTCCTGCAGCACTGTCTACCACAGTTTCCCAATCCTCGGCCTCAGTAGGTGTGGTATGTTTTTCGGACGATTCATTAGGTCGATCGTTAGGGGATTCTGGAGGAGAATCTGGAAGGTTAGCACTGTGATTAATCGGGATACGAACAACATTCTGATGATGGGCAGTAATCCAATTTGGTGCAATTGCTCCACGGTCATAAAAGGCTTGCGCCTGTGCTATGAAATCTCTTTGCTCAGTGCTAAGACTTCCAGAGTCAGATGGGGGTGTATCCTCGACGTTGATTTTCCTTGAGAAGTTTAATCCGGACCTCTGAGGTCGAGGATGCTCATTTCGGCGAGTCAATGAAGTCGATGCACTTTCCATACTGTAGACACTATAACCACTAGCACGACGGAGGGCTTTGCTGACTTCTCTCTCCAATGGCTGTCGCATGATAACTGGGTCCGTCCAATGAGGATCATCTCCATATACCGAAGGATCGTCTGCTGGAGAAATTATGACTTTTGGGGTGGCTTGAATTTTTGGTGTTGCGAAGGGAAACGAGGGTACTTTTAGTTGCGCGGCGACGTCTGCTTCATAGTCGTCTACTTCAGAATCCATATCGTTGGTTCTCTGCTGCAAAACTTTTCGAGATACACCTTTAGTTGTTTGAGTGAGTTTGTGTGTACCACCGTAGGAAGGTTGACCGGTCCCTTGAGATGTACTTGGAGCAATTGTTGGCACGTCAAGAATTGGTATTTCGGGCAAAGTACGAGTTGGTGGCTGACAATTGGGCTCTTCAGCTACCCTAACAACTTTGCGCTGTTTATGTATATTAAGAGCGGTGGGCAACATTTCTTCGGAGTCCAGTCTCACATTTAGGTCGAATTCGCGAATGTACTTTTGCTGATGTGAGTCTTGAGGGACGGTTTCTCCTCGCAGAGGGCTTTTCTCGTTCAACTCTTCCTCACTATCGGTGTCAGCCCCTCCTCCGCTGAATTGAAGATAATGCTTATAGATATTGCCAACAGTGCTAGTAGCTCGACGGAAATCATAACTGTGTCTCTGGGGAGTTGTGTCAGAAAAACTCTTGCGTATTGGTGATTGAACCTCTCCTTGATTTGTTGTATACAAAGAATGCCGTGTCAGATTTCCAGGTTTTGTACGCGTCAGATCACCCAAACTCCCTCCTTTATCACTACTTGACGGGCCCGATAGTGCTTCACCAAGAGGAGAATGATGAATAGGAAAGTCATGACCTTGACATTGAATGCTTGATTTGTCTCTCGCATTTCCACCATGACCTGATTGTCGAGCTTCTGGAGTAGATGGATCCTTTTCATCATTTTCTTTGACAAGCGCCATGTAACCTGACGCTTTCTTCCCAAAAGTGCCTTTGGCAATGTCGAGATTTTCCGGTGGCCGATGCGGAGCATTGTTTTCTTCATCTATTATATCCTGTGTAATGGGTGATGATATAGCTGTAAGTGCAGTTTTTATGTTGCCAAGTAAAGAACCAGACTCGCCCTTGACTGCTGATGGAAGACGTTGTGATCTTGAGCGAGGAACCGGTGTGGAATTTTCAATATCAGACCCATAGCAGCCTCCAAACAAGGCAGCAGGAGGTGGAGGAAGCGGTATATTTTGAAGAAACGACTCGATATTAGTACCGCGCTTTCTCTCTATCTTCTGGAGTGAGATCGAATCGGATCTTTCGGGTGGTTCGAAGAGATTGTGTGAAATTGCATGCCGTCCACTTAAGGTTCTTTTATTTCCTGATGTAATTGAGGAGTGAGCAGTATGCAGATCATCGAAGACTGCCCTGACTGGCGCTGTCTTATTGGAAGCAGAAGGAAACTCGACTTCTTGAGAAGTTGATCTGGATCTGGGGTAATCAGATGAGTCTGGTTGTTGACGGTATGGGTTTTTGGATAGGGTTTTGGAGATTGGTAGGTCTGCAAACCCAACCATAGAATGAGACATTATATTAAAAAGACTGTCTATTGACAAGCACCGATTGACAGAGATGTGGGGTTTTATTATTGAAGTATTCACCGTGTTGATGGTACCTCGACTTGCGGCCGAATGTTAACACACGATTCAGTGGGGAAAGTAGAAAATTGGCTCAATGGTCGTTTGAGAGACAGCAGACTAATAAAAGAAATCATTCATGGTGCTTGGTACCAAATAGAGATGCACAGCGCTGAACAAGGAATCCTATAGTCGAGATCGCGTGTATCGTTGATGATGGAGAATTCCTTGAATTGTAGACGAATCGAAAATGAAAGGAAAAATGCACTCTTGTCGTGTTCAGCGGGTTATATAAGAACGAGAGACTTTGTAACAAAAGAACGAATGGAGTTGGTAGCTGCGAGTGAATCTGCCCTCAAGAGGTTTGTCGTACGATTGTGATGTTGTGATGTTGTGATGTTGTGATGTTGTGATGTTGTGATGTTGTGATGTTGTGATGTTGTGATGTTGTGATGTTGTGATGTTGATATTTTAGGTAATTCTGGAAACGCGATCGGTCCGCCGGCATAAATAAATCATGGTTTCCCCAAGCGAGTGAGATGGAGAAAGATTTTCAGTTCAAACAAGCTTCACTATCGTGCGATCTATCCACTATACTTTTGATAGGCCACTCGATACCTCTGGCTAACACCAGGAGCGTATGATGAAGAGATGACAGGTAATTGGAGAAATTTATGATACAAATGAGAACTTGAGGATTGGAAGTTGGAGTGATAGATATATCTTGTGAAGGAACAGCTATTTAGTTCTTTGGATTGAGAATAACCTGGTTGATATCATGGTCCGACATCGTTCCTTCCAATTCCAGACTGAAAAGGAGGAAACTCACAGTCTTCCGTTTTTATACCTCATGACTTACCAACATTGGCGGATCCATCTAATCACCTATCATATATGCATTGGATTCTTGAAATCAACTGATAGGCTTTCCCAGATTGTGAGAAGATCTTGGAAGCTTATAATGATGATTTACTACCACATCATTATTCCCTTGCCAAGTTTCTTAGACTTCTCCCCAGATTGTTTGGAAGCTCCTCTATCACTTAATTGCGCCCAATTTCTCTTCGAGAGATTCAGAAGACTGACCAAGTCCTGAGAAGAAGCTAATGATGCTGGTATGCTGCTGCATCCTCGACCTCTTGCCAGCATCCCACGGAAGTTATTCCTACCTTCACTCTACACGAACTAACAACCCGGCAGGCGTTTGCTCCCCTTCTTAGAAGAACAATACCCACTGATACCCTTAATAGACTCTATGAATATCTAGATACAGCAGCAGCCCCTTTATTGAGGTTACAATTTGAATATTCTCTAGACGTAACCTCATTGGAGAACAGCAGGAATAGTTTACTTATACTCATAAATGATCATCAATGAAATCAGCTCTTAGCGTGATTCGGACTCTACAGTACCGTCGAGTGTGAGGGTTTGGCATCATAATTCGAGTCTGGACCTATTGAATGTTGTCGGATTTCGGTAGTCATTGTCATTGGCGTCGTTGTCGTTGACGAGAATATGGAGTGTAATAAAAGTGGAGACCAACTGTACCTTAACCATACTAGCGCCTCAAGCTCGGATAGTCTCGATTAGATAGCAAACGCTACATCTACATCAATTCACACTCTACTACTACACAATATTACTTTGTGAAAGAGACTTCTTCTTCCTGACTTCAATACGAAACATACAGCAATTCGATTTTCGAAAGTATTGCCTGTCTATTCCAAAAGTCCAGACATTACTTGACTATTCAATATTCGAAGCTCTTCTTTAATAGGCAACAAGCTCATACAAACCATACCAATACTCAATAATATAAGATGGAGCAAATTAAGGCTCTGAATGCTTTGGAGGTATTTACGATTCTCAACTGGATTTACTCAGAATTGACACCAATGTGCTAACTGCATCAAGCCCTTCCTAGCTCTTACTAAATCTGCGACATCACCCCGCGCTGCTATCGACCTGATCACTCGAGCGACTGATGCTCCAGGAACCTACATATTCACCGAGCTTCTCCTCACTCCCCAAATTCAAGCACTTTCTACCGCCCCTCCAGAGCAAGCAGCCTATCTCTCCCTTCTTAAGATCTTCAGTTATGGCACATACGCCGACTACACTAGCGATCCATCTCTCCCCACCCTCTCCGCAGCTCAAACCCTCAAACTCCGCCAGCTTTCCTTTCTCACCCTTGCCAAAAACCCCGCCGAATTGACTTACCCCAAACTTCAATCTGCCCTCGCTCTCTCCACTCCCCGCGAACTCGAGGATCTTGTCATCAGTGCTATATATGCCGGTCTCATTACTTCTACATTGGACCCATACAATCAAACGGTACTCGTCTCCTCCGTCTCACCCCTCCGCGATCTTCCCCACTCCACAATCCCATCTATGCTCTCCACTCTCTCCGCCTGGTCCGCTCGTTGCACCACTACCCTCTCTTCCCTCGAATCTCAAATCGCCTCCATCAAAGCCGATGCCCAGCGCCGTCACCGCGATGAACAGGATTGGAACGCCCACGTCGAATCTCTCCTCGAACCTACTCCTCCCTCTGAGAATTCGTCAGGACCGACTGGTATCATGGGCAATATCCAAAGTCTAACAGGCAGAATGACGAGATCGTCTGGTAAACGCCACACCCGTCTAGAGGGACAGTCTAGTGATGAGGAAATGGATGATGTGGATCCAGCGGGTGGTCAGCATAAGGATACACGAAGTTCGAAGAAGAGAGGTTTTGGCGGGTTAGGATTTGGGAAGTGAGTTGTTTTGCTGTCACAGCTTCGAGCTTGTGACCAGTAGGACTCTTCACTGACCAATTCTTTAGCGCAGAAAATTTAGCTTCTTCAACGACTTCAGCAAGCCCAGAAGGCCCAGAAAAAAGTCCTGGTATCCTCCGGAAGTTATTTACCTACGGAAAATCGTAGTTGCATACCTATGAAGTTTTCTTATGTTGTGGTGAGATATACCCCCAATTCGTTTTCGGGCGCGGAAGCAGGAATCAATGATGGCGTATGAAGAGGGAGAAAGCAGTGCATACATTTTCACATTGGTTTAGTCAGGTTGTGCGGTTTCTACATGAAAATAATCATGCATTAGATGTATGAAGGAAGAGGATATCAAAACCACACGCTATTAGCTCCCACGCATACAAACAGATAATTTAAGGAAAAAAACACAAAAGAGGTGCTATCAAAAGGATCTTCGAGTCGTCCATCCTCTTTGAAGAGACATCCAGTCTTTTTCGAGAAGAAGAATATAAAAACAAATAAAGTTGCTCCAAAATGACAAAAACAAATCAACTCAACGCCATCAAATCAACCTGTGATATCATCCTGCCTGTCTGCCAACCCTGTGTACAAAATCCCAAATCACATAATATGAAAGAGAAAATTGGTCCCCAGAACACCTCGCTCTATAAACAGAACTCCCAAAACTCCCTTCCATTCCATCCCAGTTCCGAGTGTGCTTTGCTTATGTTTCATGCAGTTGTTATACTTTTGCATTTAGCCTTCATCTATCAATCCTCACATTACAACCTCTTTCCAGGTACCAACGCAAATATTAGGACTAGTGCTGCATCGGTGATAGCTGTGACCATTAGGACCATGAGTGCACGTTTGTGGAGAAGCCTTCGAACAAATGGTTCTCGAATTTTGGAGAAAGACATGAATGTGTATTCACTGTATCCGGCCAGGGCAAGAATGGGATCGAGAGCATATTGATGAGAACAGAGTGCATAAACACCAATGGTGAAGGGAAGAAGGAGCTAAGATCATGTTAGTACGGAGATGAAGAGTGTGAAGATAAATGTGAGATACGAACCCAAACACGAGTATGATGGGGATAGTTGAGGAAGATTAGAATGAATCCAACCCAGAATGCGGCAAACATTGAAAGTAGGCCAACAATCAATCTCAACATCATCGAAGGAGGGACTAAGTTGCCTAAAGCCTTCATTCTTAAGAAGCCTGGGAAAGCATCCCTTTCCATTGCTTGGAAAACATAGTCCTTGGCTGCATCAAACACTTCCGGATCGTCGCGTCCTCTTTCTTCAATAGAAATGGTAATATCTTGGGTGATGGAGTGTGGAAGAATAATCTCACGTTCAGCACCTGGGAGGAGGAAAGTATAGAGAATCTTCTCAGCAGAAGCTCGGATGTCGGCTCTCGCGACAGTGTGTGCAGGAGAGTTTGAATCTGACGTCAAATCCATGGGGCTGCTCATGAAACTTGGTCTAGGCCTTTCGCTAGACATATTTCCCAGATTGTGGCCGGTACCGTTGGATCCCAAACTATGAGAAGGAGAATGTCCTTGTGGGGCAATAACCTCTCCAGTATCAGATTGTTCTCTGAGGAAGGCGGACATCTGAGCATCTTGGTTTTTCTCCTTTTCTGTAGTGAACATGGATGGTCCGGCGCGATTTGACACATCACCAAGATTTTCTAGAACAGCAGAAGATCGTTTGGATTGAGCATCTTCGCCTTTAGGTGTACCAATCAATACAGATCGTCGCAGTTCGCGAACATAGTGTCGGCATAATGACATATGTTGAGCAACATCAAGCCTACCCTCTAGTTAGTGATTGAATTAGACAATTCAATGCAAGGAACACGAACCAAAAATCAAGGTAATCAACAGAGCGCTGCTGATCTCTCATATAAATATAGAAGGAGAAGAGATCCACTGGGGGTAAAGTCCTTCTACTGAGCACCTCGAATAGAGTTGGAAGCCGATTCCGATTTAGATCGGGTTGAGGGGAGCCGATTCCTGACATGTTGACAGAGACAAGACCAGAACTGGGTTGATTGGAAAGCGAAAAGGATCGAATTGGAAGGGATTGCTCGAACTATTGGCTCTGCTTCTGCAAGGAGTTCTCAGGTGTTGTCGCAAATTGGAGGATTGTTGTGAAGTTGTTGTTGTCGTGGTAATGAAAAGAAAAGATTGGAAAGAGCGTCGAAAGTCAGGATAAACTAAAAGAGTGAATAGGATTTGTTTAAAAAACTTAGAACCTGAGGAGAGTTTTAAGTTTGCGACGCTCAGTCCAAATTAAAATTGAAGTCATAAACGTTATGTTATCGGCGTCGCACTGAATCCATTGACAAACTGAGGTTCGCGGTTGTGGCCTTAACATATTATGTAATCAGTTACAAGGCATTCACAATTTATTGAACTTTTCGGTTAACTAGCGCCTTCCACACTGAAGGAATTTCGAAATTCTAAGACTGCATTATTGAAGCTTAGACAAGACAACTTTTCACGACAAATCTCGCGACAAATCCTTCAGTACGTTGATATACCTCCCAGCCGAATCAATCGAAGATCGAAAATCGAAATCTCTCAATTCTAACAAATATCTCAGAAATGTCGACGACCACCAAGAAGACCGGCGGCAAGGCCCAAAGATCCGCCATCGCTGATGTTGTTGCGCGCGAGTACACCATCCACCTCCACAAGAGAGTATGTCGAAATTGCGAAAAATAGGGCGTCGAAAAAAGGCAGAAGACTGATAGTTTTGTTTTAGTTACATGGTGTTTCTTTCAAGAAGCGTGCCCCAAAGGCCATCAAGGAGATTAAGGCATTCGCTACTTTGTCAATGGTATGGATTTCCATCTAGAAAGATCGGCGGGAGGATACAACAAGGAGTTAATACTGATATTGGTATTTCATTAATTTATAGGGTACCACCGATGTCCGTCTCGATCCCCAATTGAACAAGAAGGTCTGGGAAGCTGGTATCAAGGGTGTTCCATTCAGACTCCGCGTACGAATCTCGAGAAAGCGTAACGACGAGGAGGGCGCCAAGGAGAAGTTGTACAGTTACGTCCAAGCCGTCAATGTCCAAAACCCCAAGGGTCTCCACACCGTTGTTGTTGAGGATGCATAAATGATAAAAATCAAATGGCATGGGGGATACTTCTGGAGTTGCTGCATTTCTGCTTGCTAAGGTAGCGGAAAATGAAAAGGTCTAACTTTCGATACCTAAATGCAGTCAATTGTTGTGGGAACATTTTCATGCACTTGTGATATTGGTCTGTGCTATGAGGCTGGGAAGAGGCAGACGGGGTCTTCTTCCGAGGAGTTGGGGAAGTGATGCTTCTCCAGGCCATGCAAATGTGCAGTGGAAATAGTGTGAGGTTACCTTTGGGCCATCGAAGCATGCAAACAAGTGATGCATCAGAAATCCCCTTCGACATAATTTCTGCGAGCTTTGCAGTTCCCATATTTCATTGAGCATAGGAATCTTCAAATCTTGATACCACATTGCCAGACTTTCCTGCAGAATATCTGAATGTTTTGTTTCTTGTTCCATTCCACCACGCATCACACATAGCCCACAGCGATGTTTACTACGTTTGCGACCTTGAGCGATGGCAAAGAGCCCTGGAAACCCAAAAATGAGCTGCTCATGTAAAATTAACATGCTATGGCCAATGGACGAATGGTTGAAGGACTGAATTCACAATCAAGGGTAAGTAGACTACTTTGTGCATTAGCCTAGGTAGGTCCTTGGAAGATTTCCCTATCGCGACGTTCTTTCGTAAAACCGACTATCAGACTAGGTTAAATTTGTCAATCAGAAATAGGTTGCATGAAGTAAGTCTCACGTCATAAGTCATGCACATCAAGTAAAGTTCAAGAATATTTAACAATGCGTTCGTTTGTATTGATTGAAGGTCCAAAATAAGGATACAACCTTCGAAGTCCCAATAGGACTACCGCCTACTGTACTATCCTGAGAATGCAGCAATAACCCAATGCCCGAGCCGAGACATAGACCAAAGTCCATTATGCACAATCTCCAATTCATAAACATATTGACGCCGGGTATCTGAATGACGATGTTTTTTACTCCTCCTTCCCCTAAAACCTATTCGTCATCAATGTCTTGGTGACGACCGTTAACTTTCTTTTGGAACTCCTCGGGGTTTTTGTCCCACAACTCTGCGGCTTCGCCGTTTAATGGTGATGCACTGTGATGTATGTTAGCCCTGATATTGTACTCATTCACTCATGTCGGAATTTCTCAAACATACTTATTAGGTTCGCCCAAGAGACTCTGCAAACTCAACAACACCGTTTGAATATTATAAGCGGCTGTCCACTTATCCTTCAAAATATCCAAGCAAATTCTACCGGAGAAATCGACATTGGGATGATAAATAGGAGTCTTGAAGAGAACGGTTGGTGGTGCATAGGGATAGTTGGATGGAAACGCAAAAGATAACTTGAATTTCTTAGATGCATATGGGGTATCATCTGGACCATCGATTGTCGCGGTCCAGGAGAGAAGATTGCCATCTGCGGAGGGGAACGCGGAAATACCAGGAGCGGCCGAGGTCATGAGTTGCATTAATTCGGTTTGGAGACTGGAGAGATAGAATGAGGGATTAGTAATGGATTCTTGGAATGCAGATTGGGAAATGGGGAGCGGTCAAGGTATGTCAGGGAGAGAACAAACCGTTTAGTAGTACTCTGAGCATCGGGACCTTTACGCGGAGCAAGTTTGGCAGCTTGAGCAGGTGGCACGTCGCCTGGGGAAGTGTTCTGTGTATCCTCCATAGCGTAATTCATGATGATAATCTTTTTTTGAGGAAGAATAGGAATGCAATTCAATTAAGTATGTGAAGTATCTGTAACTAAGAAATTGATCAGTAAGTAGTACTAGTGCAGAAGAGAGACAGAAACGGACAAAGGTGGTTTAGTGGATGGGGAATGTATAAAAAGAAATGCCAATCTGAAAGCAATTGGCAATTGTGTGGAAAGAAGCAAACGGTGGGTATTTCTAGAAGAAGAGAAAGAAGAAGAGAAGAGAGACAAAGAAATTCTTTTGGGAACCTTTTGGGAACCTTTTGGGAGTTTTATTTTTCGATTTGAATTTTGGGTGTATATGTGTGGTGAATGTATAGAAGTGTTGTGTTGTGTTGTGATGTGATGTGAAGTGAAGTGAAGTGAAGAAAGATATGAGAAAGTGTGTTTATTATGTAGGTAAGAAAGGGTTGATATTGAATAAAGAAGGATTGGAGGTTGGACTTTGTTTATTTCGACCTTCTCTTTTTTTTAGGCAGGGTAGGGTAGGGTAGCCATAGAAACGCGAACGGACTGTATTAGGTCTTTAGTACGAGTTCTGCCTCTCCTCTCCCAATACTTACGTAGTAAGCAGTCACCAGTCATCAGCCACCAGTCATCAGTCATCAGTCATCAGTCATCAGTCATCAATCACCAATTTTCGCGATTCGCGACTTAAAGTGTTAATTGAAACCAAGACGCATCAAGACGCGCTTCATACATTCTACTACGTACTGTCTGTAATAATAATTTAATTGGTTTACAAGAAAACGATCAATAGTTTTGGATTCACAATAATTCCCAATAATTCACAATAATTCCCACTTCTTGGATAGTTAATTGGTCAAGTTTCTACTCTAGTACCTATTCTCCCAAGGTTCTTCCATTGGCATCCACGTAGCTTCATTCGTTTCCTTTCTACCATACGAAGTATAGTATACGTTTTGAATCAAGTGGTGGGGTTTGGAAAGACATCCATCCCGCGTTCGTCCATTTTTAACGTCGTTCTTCTCAATCTAAAAGTTATGGCAATGCAGATGTCACAGATGGACCCGCTGCCCCGCGACCTACCTTTTCGAATCATTTCGAAAACAATAGGTCGTGGTGCCTATGCATCGTAAGTCGAAAAAACTACAATACCAGCTCGGTGCTCTTTGCTATACTTGGAATTATATAATATATATATGTGTGGATGCTAATAACTACGTAGAATCAAGAAAGCCATCCCTCCAACTGATTCCACTCCAGTATTCGCAGTCAAATTCATACACAAAGCTTATGCAGTCAAGCATGGCCGGATTTCGTCGAAGCAAATCGCAATGGAGGTTTCACTGCATTCCCATATTGGACGGCATCCAAATATTATAGAGTGGTTTGCGACGGGCGAAGATGCGGTTTGGAAGTGGATTGCTATGGAGTATGCAGAGGGAGGAGACTTATTCGACAAAATCGAAGCAGACGTTGGAGTCAAAGAAGATATTGCGCATTTCTACTTTACACAATTGATCGGGGGAGTAAATTATATGCATCAGAAAGGTGTGGGTCATCGAGATATCAAGCCTGAGAATATATTACTATCGAGTAGTGGCGATTTGAAAATTGCGGATTTTGGATTGGCAACGCTATTTGAATATAATGGAGCGAGAAAACTCAGTACGACTATGTGTGGTAGTCCTCCATACATTGCACCGGAAGTTATCTCTTGCTCTAGGAGTACTCAAACCAAGGTGAAGGGTGCAGGATACGCTGCAAATATGGTGGATATTTGGTCATGCGGGGTCGTCTTATTTGTGCTCTTGGTGGGAAATACACCTTGGGATCAACCTACTTCTGAAAGCTGGGAATTCGATGAATACGTAAAATCCAATGGACGAAGTTCAGATGAATTATGGCGAAGATTGCCGACTTCGGTTCTATCATTACTAAGAGGCATGATGAATGTCGATGTATCCAAACGCTTTAACTTTGAACACATCAAACGACATCCATGGTACACACGCAAGAATCCACTTCTCACCACCGATGGTAAGATGAGCGATCCATTAGGTCTTGCTACTCAAATGTTAGCAAATCTTCGTATCGACTTCAAGCAAAAGCCAAGTGCATCACAGCTTAGTCAAGATGCAATGCAACTCGATAGTCATAACTTTGCATTCACGCAACCAGAAGCTCCCATCATGGATATGCAATTTGACTGGGAACGACCACCTCGTGTATTACCCACATCTCAACCCGCCGAGACTACATGTAATTTCCAACTTCCATCACCAGTGGCATCGAACCATGGAGATGCCACACTCGCGGATGAACCTTCCATGTCTCAATTTTCATCCAATCCTACTGTCTCTCTTCGTCTCACACAACATGCTCGTCAATTTCAAGACATTCTCCCGAATTACTCGCTTACGCGATTCTTTTCCCATCTCCCCGTTCCTCAATTGCTGACTCTTCTTTCTGAATCTTTGCATGCGATGAATATACCAGTACCACCCTTGGCACAATTACAAAATAGTCAATTGCATGCAGCGTGGATCAAGGTACGAGCGGTAGATAGTAGAAGATGTGGGATGAATGGGGAAATCGTTTTGGATTCTTATGAGACGGAAGAGATTGAATTAGTGGAGGTGAGATTTGTGAAGGTTAAGGGAGATCCGTTGGAGTGGAGACGATTCTTTAAGAGAGTGGTGGTGGCATGTAAGGAGGGGGTTTACGTACCGGATATTGATGATGTATAGAGGTATGAAGTCGAAGGTGGAGAGGGGGTTTGGAGTATAGTTGGATGAATGATGGCTGGGTGGGTTGGATAGAAACTGGAGATGCTCACGAGCTCCGATGTGATATCTGGATTATAGGATTGGAGAAGCTGATTAAGGTAGGGATTTGGATAACCTGATAGTAGGTTGGGAAAGGATAGGAAAGGAACACAGACCACCCATGATATCCCATTCGAAGCGAAACGCAACGAAACGATGATGACTTTACGTAGGTACTTAGATAGATTCTTAGTCCATATTCTATTTCTAGAAAATAGGTAATTAATGTTAATTTTGACATTTCTTTTTATGGTACACCTGCGTTATGTCTAGTTTGAGAATTGATGTTGTAGAAGGTCATCTGAGATCGGAAGGGGGGTATTGGGAGAGGATGGGGGGGTAGGAGGGGGTGGAAACTTGGGGGTTTGGGTTGATTGGAAGGGTTGGGGGAGGGATATCAACAGGCAACAATTCAAATAATCGGATGACGATTCTGCCAACTTAAACATCAACATTTCTTTACACAGCCGAACTTGGAAGAGTTTAGCGAATAAGCACTCATAAGTCTGTTCGAGGACTTTACTTTCCTATCGCGTTGGTCTCACGAACAGCTGTCTACAGGTTGCATATATTGGGTACTGTCAAATATCTCGATTGCACAGATATCACAGGTGGATCTTGACAATATTCGTCTAGCATGGGTGATTTGTCCAGCGCGTAATGTAATTGTATCCTCGTCGTCTTTTTCATGGTGTTGCAGTTGTATAGTCTTTGTGTGTCATGCATGCATGCATCGACTACTGAGGGGTGAGGAATCTTCTACCATAACTTTTTGTATCTTTGTATCGCATTTCGGTCGAAGCTATGATGGAGTTTCTTATTCTCTTGGTCTGTGGTAGTCATCCGAGAACCTGTCCATTACCTGTTTCGGGTAATGTCCTGCGGGGTGCTTGTTAACTAGGTATCTTACATACTCATAGCTCCTATGCGTTTTCCTATGTGCGATGGTAAGTGTAAGTCTTGAAATTTGAGAAGGGGAGATATTATTTATTTATTTATTTATTTCAAAAAGAATTTTGATTATAATAGAATATTCAAAATTCTAGGAATATTTAGATTGCTAATGAATGTATGTAAAACGATTCTTTGAATATGTAGAGTAAGTTTTGTCTTTCCCCACGCGTGAGTGTGTGAGTTCTCACACGATCTTTCGGTTCGAGATAGATAGGATAGGTGGTCAATCTTTATGTAAATCTGGGGCTACCAATCCAATCCTGAAACTTACGCATATGGTACTGTATCAACACACTTAAACATCCGAGCTTTTGGAAGAAGGTATTTCATACTTTTGTTTTCATGGTCGTCGTCTAGCGATTTCGTTCCATAAGCGATATCACTTCGCGTGTTGGTATTTCCCGATGATATTTCCGAAAGGAACGTCTGAACTTGAAGTTGGGGTGCGAATACGGTAGGTTCATAACTTGATATTGCAATCTCATATGAAGTGCCACACTACATGTCAACCAATCTTAAGTTCTAGCACAACTATGTCTGTACTGTTTGACAACAATAATAACAATGATAATTGTGATCAAACAAAGCGAACCTTGTCCGAACTCCCAGTACAACAAGGTCTGTACAAGACCTAAACAAAGCCAAACAAACCATACATAAATCCTCACCCTCACCCTCACCACCACAATCCCACTCTTCTCCTCCCCAGCACCCCAGTTCTACTACCTTCCCAAAAGCAGAACTAACCTAACACAAACCTTACTCCCCAAACCACAACCCAAACCACAACCCAGCCACAAACATGCCCGACACCCCCCGCGTCAACGAGTTCCTCAACCAAATCTTCGATCTCACGGGCGCGCTCATGGAAAGCGAAATCCGCATCGCGCAACTCGCGGGCCGAGAGCGCGAAGCCCAGCAAATCTTCGTCCGCGGGTCTCAGGAATTGCTCGAGCTGGCCGAGCGCGTCCAGGAGAACAATTCGCTGCATCTTCGTCTGCAACAGGAAATCGAGCGCAAGCGAACCCTTTTGTGCGCGTGCGCAGTCGTCGGCTCGGTGTTTGCTTCGGTTTTCTTGGCGCGGGTTTGTGAGATTTTGTAATTTTTAAGGGGGGAGGGGGGGGTTTGAGGGTTTGGGTATCGAAGGAGGGAGTTTGATTTGGTCTTTGATTTTTTGCAGTTTCATCTACTTACTACTTTTCGATCGCACCATCTCCTACTTAGTTTAGTTATTCAAGAGTCCTCATAGCTATTTAATTCCTAAGTAATAGATAACCCCCAAAAACATAAAACAAAAAAATAAAGCACAAAATATAAATATAAATAAATCATCAGCCCACTCACTTTCCTTCCCTCCATCAAATCGAGTATCACACAACCAACCGAATTTGAAAATTCATACCTAATAACCCAATTTCAACTTGCAAGCACCTCATTAAATACACACTCCTAGTACGAATAATAGTTCATTAGAGATGAGTTTTCATAACATGTATACATGCATTGAAATCGATGTCAAAAATCCAAACAATGTAAATCTCACCCCACCCCCTTCCCCAATCCTGTGTAGGTTACACGATATATCAAAATCACTTCTGTGGTAAGATTGATACTTGATTATGCCCAATTAATGACTCACCGCTTTGATTTTTTCAATTATATGGTGCAATTCTGCCTCTGCAAATCAATTTTTGCCTCAAAATCATGTGGTCGCGCGTCACAAACGCGTCTTAACTCACACATATATGTATATTGAGACTTACTTAGGGAGGCGCATATGGCCAATCATTCAGTCTCAAACTATGCAGTCTGCCTAAATCAAGGTAGGCAGACGGGTAGACAGGTAGACATGCTATAGTATAAGTTAAGCTTGGAGTTTGTATTTCTCCTTCTAAAAACATTCTTCTCTCTTTAATGTTTTTCTTCTTCTTCATCAATAAGAAGATAAAAAGAAAGGAAGACTGCTCATTTCATAATGTCTCGAAAAACCTGGACAGGGTTCGCTGAAGAAGAGCTTCTCCACGAATTGGAAAAAGCTGTGGATATATCTGAGAGTGCAAATTATTGCCGCGGTGGTAGCATTCCTATCGCAGCTCCTGACGATTCGTCTTCCAACCAGGAAGAGCCCACAGAAGGTAAGTGATCTCTTTCCAGTCCAGGCCTTACTATCTTAATCTCTAGACAAAGTTAACCTAGTTCTTGATCAGATTTCGACCAATCTTTTCAGCAACAAGTGCCTCCGATCGTGCTTCGCTGGGACCCCAAGCCAGGAAATGTATGCGAGAAGATATTATTCCCTGCTTCCACGACTTCCAAGTCAATGAAAGCGCTCCTTCAAACCTGTGTCCCGGCGTCGTTCGGTCTCGGAGGAAAAAATGTGCTTGATGAAACACATCGTAAAGCCGGCAAGCTCGACAGAAGCCAGTTTTCCGTCAACTTACATCCGCATGGCTATGGAATCCTTGATGTTATTGCTCAAACATTACTACAAGATGTTTTTCAAACAGACTTTTGGCCAAACAGGAGAGATCATCGAGGTGTGCTTGCCGAATTATACAAGCTCAATGTAAGTGCCGTTCGTCGGGGATAATGTAAATCTTTGTGGACAAAGCCCGACTGACAGAATGCAATGTGGTTCAGATCTATTCTGGCCCCAGCGGAAAATTCAAGACACATGTGGACACGCCACGTGGCACGAAACAGTTTGGTTCTCTAGTCGTCTGTCTTCCGTATTCTCATCAAGGTCAGTATATCCATTTCTTTCCCCGACCCGTTGCTCTCTTCGCCTTTTGTAATAAATATAGATCTAATTTCATGCAGGTGGATAATTGCGCGTCACCCACAGAGGCTCTAATACTTTTTCTGACTGGGGCAATAAATCGGACAGCATCCAATGGGCTGCGTTCTATAGTGACTGCGAGCACGAGGTACTCGAAGTCACCAGTGGTCATCGTGTGACGTTGACCTATAATCTCTATATCTCGCAGCAAATTGGTATCTCCTTGCAAAAGAACCTTGTAGCAGATCCGACCTTGTCGTCGCTATATGAAGTTGCGAGAAATGTTTTGGTTCAGCCTGATTATGAAAAGAGGTATGTGCATTATTGTTCTGCCATACCGGAAGGTATCGTTGACGTGTTGTTAGGTGGTGTGATTGGATTTTATTGTGACCATCTATATGCCCATACTCAAAAAGACACAGATAACATCATGTCATATGCACTGAAGGGTATTGATATGGCTATCTTTAATTCGTTTCAATCGCTTGGTCTAGTGGTTAAAGCCTGTCCTGTGCTGTACATGGATGTCTACCTTGAGGGTGAGGAGGAAGGCGACAGCGAATTTGAAAGTGATGATGAGAGTGGAGGCAAAGATAAGGTACATATAACTCTAGCAGGAACTCGATTCCATAAAGTCGTGCAGAGTAACTTCAACGAACAAAATACAGATAAC
Organism: Botrytis hyacinthi; assembly: GCA_004786245.1. Taxonomy (NCBI): domain Eukaryota; kingdom Fungi; phylum Ascomycota; class Leotiomycetes; order Helotiales; family Sclerotiniaceae; genus Botrytis; species Botrytis hyacinthi. The sequence goes on along the minus strand of PQXK01000184.1, from coordinate 53,236 downwards.
CTTGGAAGGGTAAGCACTTTATCCCCGAATCTGTCAACACAATTCCAATCCACTTACCAAGCAATGGAGTATCTCAAGTGGGAATGGCCGCATACGAAGTATGAGAATGTAGCTTGGCTTAATGGTAGGGGAAGTGCCAGTATTCCTGCATTCTATGCATTGGCATATGGGAATGAACCAAGCATCATGTGCTTCCACTCTAATGCTGCTATTCTAATTGAGGTACCAGCCTACAATGAAAGAATGGCAAAGGGCTTGGCATGAAGAATTAATGCTATGGCTTCCAAATACATTGAAACCTTGAAATGATGTGTGACGTTCAAGATAAAATTGTGTAGCTTGCTAAGGTTATGAGCTCAGAGATAGGAATTAGAGAGTTTAGTGCGCATCTATATGACTTCATAAGATGAACATGGTCGTTCAAAAACACTGAGCTCAATCAAATTGAAGCTGTATTCAAGATTTTAATATGTAATATTTTCGGTTGCCTTGTTATATTGATACTCATCTCGCGGACAGAGAAGTGTTTTATCACGTGATCAAGAAGAGCCTACCCAATGAAAAAAAGCCACCGACGACCTCGGGGGGTTAATGATTTCCTACCGACAAATCGTTCGAAAACATTCATTTGGTGGAGCACGTGGGGTTGAAGAGACTCCAGAGTCCAGAGAGAGAGAAGCTCGAGAAGGTCTGTGAGGTCTATGAGGTCTATGAGGTCTATGAGAGGTCTATTTCGTGCACAGATCATTCACCGACCCTTGCATAATCGGTCTTATCGGATCGGCTGGAAGCTCAGGGTTGATTGATTATGATCTCGATGTCAAGATCAGTCTTTCAATGTTTAACATTCTTGATATTCCTTCTTTCAATACAAATATATAGCTACTTATTATTCTTATTAATTTATCTTATTAAAATATGTCCAAAATGGATGACCTCCCTTCAGAGATAGTTCTGAATATTACTTCATGTGAATTTCTCTCGCATCCTCTACATGGGAATCGAATGCTAACATGATTCATTTTTATAGATCTCGAGCCTTCAGACATCGTCAAACTGCAATTTGTTTCCAAACGATACCTGGAACTAGGTCGCGATGATACACTGTGGCGAGATCAATGTTTTACCCATTCTTCCTTTCTCGAAAGGCTTCGCAGACGTCAAGAATTAATATCTACAGAGTCAGAGGACGAGTCAGGCATGCGGGATTTAGCCATAGCTCTTGCTACAAACAATGGAACAGGCGATTCGAGACTACACAAACCTCGTCATGAAGCTCGCGACCTCAAAGCTCAATCCAATGAGCGGGTTAGGATATTGGCGAATTGGGATCCGAGTTATCCGACTGAGAAGGTTAAATGGTATGATGAGTACATAGCGAGAAATGCGCCCATTTCAACAAGTTGGGTGCAACAGCCTCGACATCGCGAAAGTGCTAGTCATGAACATTTGGAGGTACGAGGAATGGCATTGTATACACCCATGGGAGAAACTAAAACCACGATGGTGGTTGCGTAAGTTACTTGGTTTCTCATTGGCATATACTACGAGATAAGAATTGTACTAAATGCCATGCCATAGACCTCTTGATGATGGTTCCATTTGTATCTGGGATATCAGTACTGATGCTCCCAAAAAGGGTAGCATTATTGCAAGAAGCAAGTCAGGGATTTTGTCAGTGGATGAGGATCCAAAAGATCTTAAGTCAAGATCAAAGATGATAAGTACCGGTGTCACAGAATGTATTAGTGTTGACAGTACTTTAAAGAGAGCCTATGTTGCTGTTCAAAGTGGTATGTAAAGCTTTTCTTTTAAAAGCTACAGTACCTTAGAGCAACCTTTCGATTACTTGAAATGATGATCTGATGACAAGGGTTCTCGATTATTCAATCTCATGTCAAGTCTATCTGGAAGACGAAGTCCATTATCCTTCTTCCAATAACTACTGACATTACTACAGGTCTTGTCGAAGTTGATCTTGAGACCTTACAGACAGTCAATCATGAAAGATATCCATTTTCTATCACTGCCCTTTCCGAGGCAAAACATCCAACACCTCTCACTGTGGGAACCAATCTATCTCTCTACCTTCATGATTCTCGTCAAAGAACAAGTGTTGGATCGCCCAGCCAGGCTGAGCAACTTGATTCTTTTAGCGGCATATCTGGCTCTGCCAGCAATCATTTTAGTTTTAAAAGCTTGCTAGATCCAGAACCAAGCGCCGAGTACGCCCATCTGTACCAGCCGGGCCCGCTCAGTATTGTCCATCTACCCAGTGCAGGAAGTGAATGGAATGGTAATGGAGATATATACGTTGCTGGTCGATTTCCTAGCATTCTCAACTATGATCGTAGAAATTTTCCTAAGCTCCGCGGAACAATCCATTCTGGCGCACGCTTATCTCAAATTGCTAGTCTTCCATATCCTTTTGCTTCAATGGAGAAAGACCTCGCCCGTCGGGGTGAATTGTCTGTTGAGCAAGTATGGCAATCAAAGACTAGACCAGGGAAAACGCTGATTGCTTGCGGTGAGTACAACAGTAAAGGCTCTTTGGAGATGTACGGTCTATCACCTGATCCGAATCTCTCCAATATATCTTCCCAATTTTCTGCCGGGCGCCTGCAAGATTCTACCATGAAGAATCGTCAGACATCATCCAGCTCAAAACTCCTATCTGTTGCCAATCATGGTACCCGCATTGTTGTTTCTGACGGTGGGGGCAACCTGAAATGGTTTGAGAGGGATGGATTTACTGAGTCACGAAGATGGAACATTTCTCACGGTTCTGTTGCAGCCCCGAGGGGCATATTTGGCACATTGGGCGATTCTTACATGGATTCTGGATCTGGAGACATTGCGCTCAAGATTTTGACAACTGACTCTGGGCTCCATGATCGATCGGTCAACGAAAATGATCTTGTTTTGTGGACGGGAGACAAAATAGGGCTATTGAATTTCTCTAACAAACCTGGGTTCACGGCCAACTCTTTTGAAGAAACCCCCCAGACTGCTGAAGAGGCTCTGCGGGAAAAAGAAGAACATACCCATTCAGAAACTATGAGAAGAGCATTGGAGATGCAGGCGAACGAGGTCAGGTACGTGAGAGGTTTAGGGATGGGATTTGTGTAACTTCTTTAGCTGGTTATTCTCCCCAAGCATTTTCCCAATATATGTTCACACTCAGGCCGGACATTTGAGACGTAGTCGGGGTCAATGGTCTGTATATTCTTGCTGCACAACAACAGAATAGGCATTGTACATACAGATTACCCTCGATTTTTAGACCATTTGATATGGTCAGCCGATATTCTGCCAGCACAACAGGGAATCCGCGATACACCCTGTGACACCAGGCTAAGTTCCCAGGACGACATTTTTGTGAAATGTTGACCACAGCTTTCTCAAAAGGCTTTATTTACTAAAAGGTAAAAGATTGACAGTATGTGTATGCCGATCGGAGAATAAGGCTGTACGATTCCACGGATCCTCGTTCAACGAAACCTAATCTCATTCAAAAGGGTGAGATGAAGGTACATTTATACTAATATAGTGACGCTGGGGCTGCTGGGATACTCCTTGATGAATTTTTAATGGAATCGGATTTCAAGCATCCCCATCTTGGTATTCCATGTAGCAATCGAAGATTCTGGACCAGTTGAGACATTTTGGGACGAAGATCATGTACCTTACAACCTTAAGATTTTTCGGGTCATTTTGTATGAATTTGAATGGTAGCCTTGTTACTTCAGATATGCGGTAGTAAGGTTGTACATTTGTATACGTTGAACTTATTGGATTATTGTGACTAGCTTCTCACTTCGTACTCACTTATCAATTTTTACAGGGCGGTACAACTTGATCATCAATTCTAAGAGGGTTGATTTGAATTGTGTGGCAATCTCGCAATTAAATGGACATTTTGTCTAGCATTGGCACGTAAAGTTTGTGGTCTGCAAAAGATGGATTCGAAGGTTTAAGGAAATGTCAGATTAATTTTCGACCTATCATTTCAAACAAGGCGAACGAAATGCGGCAACCAAGATCAGATTAAAGTTACATTAGCGTCAGGGAAATTGCTTGATACTGTGATATATCTTGAATACGACAGTGTATATGTTGAGACCCTGAAGAGTACCAAGCTTGGTATTTAATTATACAATATCGATTTACTAGCTTACCAACTTACTAAGTAGTAAGTCATAGACTCATAGCATTATTATTAAGTCAATATTTCTTAATACGAAGTCCTTTTGGTACAATTAGACTATCAGACAATTAGACGAATTAGACACTTGTATTGCAAACCAAGCTTGGAAGATGATGAGGAACATGTGGATCCAAGCAAAATGGCCACGATGATGCTAAGAACCCAGATACATACTGTAACATACATCCTTTGTACATACATGTCCACACATGTGTTGGTATATGGATTTAGTTGAGCTTGTGGGCCCGGCTCTAAGTTTCAACTTCTTACCTTACATTTGATTGACCTTGTTCAATCCGTTAACGGTACGAAACGTATCTTTTCTTTTCCCTTCTTGATTCTCACACATGAGGCGAGGCGGTGTGTAACCTTCCAATTGCTCTGCTTGGGGGTTTCGGATCGCCCGCTGTCACTGCACACACAGCACACGCACACTTAGAAACCCTAGAAACCCCAACTAAATTTACAACCTTGGTAAAAATTTCCGCATAATCCGTTCAATCCGTTCATCAAAGATCCACGATTCGCAAGTGAGAGAGTCATTGAGATTTAAAAAGGATTATGGTTGTCAAAACCTTTCTCCGCATCTGTCGTTTCCTCCCACTTATCAATTGAGATAAATGTGGTAAATGGTCAACTTTTATCAAGGAAAGTCCTAGATACTTGTAAAAGACATTCTTTCAGCCTCATGCTATTGTTTTTGGAATAACAAAATCACGAAAAAACAAATCCATATTGTCATTCCCTTTTCCTTATGTACTTCGACAGCTCTGCATCTGAGAAGCGGTGACAGGGCTAATTCAATATTAACCCGAGTAAGCCTCACTGCACTGTGCATGCGTTGTGTGGCATATGCAGCTCCTCATAGTAGTGTGAGCTTTGTCCGAAAATAATATACACCAGCTTACCTTCCACTCCTAAGGTCACCAATTTTGTATTCCGCCCGTCCTTTTTCTTTATTTCTCATGGCTACTGCTTCGATCAAAAGAAGTGCAAGTACGGATGGTAAAAGGCCAAACTCGCGGCATCGTTATGAGAAGGTCAAGGCGAAACTCGAAAGGGAACCTCGTTTACAACGCGAAAGATCTAGTCCGAATGCCTCCCAATATCGGCCTCCTCCACGACAAACTTTGCAATACCACCAACGAATACTTACCCCAATGAAAACACCTTCTCCATGTTTTACCTCCCCCTCGCCGCCTCTTAATGTTTACGCTGCTCCGGTCATGGAACGAACTCTCTCCGGTGATTCGATTGTCTCTGATCACAACATCTCCATACCTTCTCCTGCTCTACACGACCATACGATCTTGAGCGATGACGAAGCAGCCAAAATCGTTGAACACCACTTTCTCTACATCCGGCCTCCAGACCACCACTATCTCGAAGTCGAACTTCAAAATCTTCTCCTCAAAGCTCACCTGTCTGACCTCGCTATAGACCGCATCATCTACCTCATCGATACGATATTCTTCCACAACTCCCTGCACAACCGCGTTCGACTTTCCTGGTCCTCGCCGTCCCAGCCTCGCTATTCGTCAGAACTCATCGGTACTACTGCTCTTCGTCCTTCTTCTCTAGGGGGCTTCGAAACTCTAATAGTTTTATCCGAACCCATTCTTAGAGATCCGAAATATGATAGGAGATTATTGTTAAGTGCGCTGTTGCATGAGTTGGTGCATTGCTATCTCTTTGTGAAATGTGGATGGGGCGCAAAGGAGATGGGGGGACACACGGATGGGTTTCATAGGGTGGTCGGTGTTATTGATGGGTGGGTGGAGAGGTGGATCGGAAGGGATTGGCTGAGGTTGTGTAGCATGAGGGCGAATTTGGAGCTTTTTAAAGTGAGGCGGGAAGCGTATGGACCGGGATGGCAGGGGGGTGGGGAGTGGAGGGTAGACGAGCATGCGGAGAGAGAGATGAGACATCGGGAACGAATTTGGGGAGTACATCATCATGGACATTATCCCCATGATGGATGCGGACAGAGTCCTGGCCCAGGAATGGATAGGGGATTGGTTTATACACGCCATGCTCTTCCCTTTGCTTCTAACGCTGGAGATGAGGGATTTCGATAATCTATCTCGCTTCTGTACGTGATGGGACGACCGACGGCTTACGTTATTCCATACTTTGGATTTATATTTTCTTTTCTGATCTTCTTTTATCTTTTTTCGTCTTTCGAAGCATTTTCTTCCGTATGGATCACATCACTTTAGCGCGGCGAAAGATAGGATTCGGTGCGTTTGATTTTCACAACCAGCATCAACGGGTGCATTTAGAGGCGTTGGATTATCATTACGGGGGGGTTTCTTCTCATGGGGAACTTTTTTGGAGGTTATGATATGATGGGTTTTTTGTACATGCTAAAAGTTCACGATAAATGGATGGATGGATGGACGGAAAGAGGGGGATTGGATTTGCATGAGGGATTGGAAATTATATTGGGTTAGATACTTGAGGGGGGCTGGAATGGGATTAGGATTAGGATTTGGATTTCGAGATGGAGATGGAGATGGTTGTTTAGTTTGTATATAATAAATATGTTTACTCTAGAGACTTCTGTGGAGTGTTTCGATGTTAGTGGTGAGGAAGTAAAATTGGTATTCTGGTATGTGGAATATGTATATATATTTCTGTTAATTTGATTGGGTATAATACGCTGGTTTCTCTTCTAGTGGGCTTGCTTGAAAGAAACTGATTCGAGCAGAATATTTCTTTCACGTTTCTTGCATGTTTGTGTTCTATTTTTAGGGCTTATTGACAACAAACAGTTTCTTGAGGATTCTCTGAGCGCCCGGTGGGAAAATGAGGAAAGCGGGTAGTGCCTCTTTCAATAGGTGCTCTAGTGTTGGTATCAGCCCCATGCTTATTCTTTCCAAAAGAGAGAGAGTGTGTGTGTGTGTGCGGGGGGAGAGGGGGTGGTATTCATATGTTAGTGCTATTGTAGGATGCACTTATCACCTTCTCTCGAATGGAGAAAGTACTAGAGAGTACATCCAAAAAACAACAACTTAATACTTACATGGATTATACCGTCTTCCCCCCCTCTTCGGGTTCCCGTTCCACATTTTCACATGACATTTCCAGACATCAGAACAATCCTCACTCAATACATACAGAATCCAAATCGAACAATTAAAATTTCATATATACCTACAACTACATGTATTCCACCTACCCCAAGAAAATCATCCAAGAAAAGAAAATCAAAGAAAAGTCTAATAATACCTCACCCTATAAACCTCCTCCGCACACTCATCCAGATTCCAAATTTTCTCCAAATCCAGAATCTTCACATGAGCCATTCCGCTTCTCTCCGTGTTCTTTGTGTTCCTTTCTCTGTTCTCGTAAGTATGTTTGCTTACCTCCATCCCTATCTCATATTTCCCATCTATACTAGGAATATTAGGGTTAACCGTTCTCCGTATATATGGGTATGGTTGTCTTGGTTTCAGGTCCTGGAGGTATTTATTAGTAACCAGGCTGGGTTTTACATTTTCAGTCGCGAAATGCGTTCTTCGGGCGAGGAAAAAATTAGGAAGAGAGGGTTCGGAAGACGCAGCCGTATCTTCACCATCTAGTCGAATCGACGAAGTAGCAAGGTGTTCGCGCACGGGTTTCGCGATCCTCTTGAAGATCCTCCCATTCGATCTCCTGCTCGTTTCTCGCAAACTCTCATGAATACGTGATCTATGATTCTTTAGCAATTGTCTTTCCTTCGCTTCTCGTTCGGGTCTTTCTCTTTCCCATTCTTCCTTTGCGAGTTCTTCCTCCTCTTCTCTTTCCACTCTTTCATGTTCTAATTTCTCCATTCGATCTTCCTTTTCCTTTTCAATCTTCTTCCTTTCCTCCAACTCCTCCATAAAAACATGCGCAAACCAATCCATCTCCCGATTCACAACCTCCCTATCCATCCCCATCTTCTCCAAATCCACATACCAAATCTCCTTATCCGCAATCACCAATTCCAATCCCAATGCTTCCTCCCTCCCTAACCGAACATCCAATCTCAACCCCTGTCTAGCAAATCTCTCAACACTCCTCGCCGCTCGTTGCCATTGCATTCCATGCCCCGTCATCCCCGATTCTTCAAATTCCAGAATCTTTCTCCTACAGCTCGTATTACATTTACACACATAGATACTAAAAAACGCATGAACCATTTCATGCAACATAGTGCCCAGATAATTCTCCAACAAGATCTTACTCTCCTCTTCAGTTTCGGGAGGCGGAGACCTTACAAATACACTAATGTAGCAACGAACATTATGTCTCGTGGTAGTCTTTTCTCCTCTCTTATCAACCGTCGTACCCAACACATTTCTTGCCTTCTGTTCCGCATTCGGCTCTTCGAGCTTCATCACACATCTCATGGTATTGAGCGCGCCTCCAAAAATCATAGCGTTGAAATAGGAGAAATAGAGATCGAGAAGATCTTGTTCTTTCTTACCTTTTAACCAGGGGGTTTTGATGACGGCCGCGAGATCAGAGAGGTTGGAGCGTCTCCAGTTTTCTTTGATTTTGTAGAAGGAGTCGTGGGGAGGATGGCCAGTGGGGCCATGCAGAGCATTGGCTATGTTGTCGGCGATAAGATCGGCGGCTTGCGAGTAGGTACAGCAGAGAGGCTGGAGGGGAATATGGGCGCGATCACCAGCCCAGAGTATGCGCCGGGCTGCGTAGGGATTGAGATGACACTCGTGGATTGTCATTGCGAGGAATAGAATGGGAATTTAACTTACTGGTTTTTCAAATGGATGGATAATGACTTTGGGCCTGCCCAATGTCGAATGTGACAATAGGAAATGTGTTACTGACTTGACAATTGGATTTGTAAAGGGGATATGTGTCTCCCTGAAGTTCTTGCTTGTAATAATGACGACCAGCGTCTTGAATGTAAAATGCTTTTGCTAAGAATGAATGCAAGGATATAATATGAAGAGAGTGCAGAAAACGTAAAAATTGGCAAGCAAAAAATATTTGTGAGAATAGGTGGGAAAAGGGAAGACAATGGGATTGTCGATGGATATATGTTGTAGAGAACAAAGAGATCGAACAGATGAAAGGGAGAGCATCGCGCTTGGTCAAAGTTCAAAGAATAAAATTTCACCATGTTTAAGATTCTTTGTGAAGGATATCTTGACAAAGCGAGTGATTGTTCAATGAAACGTCGAAAGACAAAGAATCAATGAGAAAATGAGAATCAAGGGTCCCAATCAGCGATCTTGGCATCCATCTGTTGTTGAATTTGTGTCGAGGCAGCCAGATAGTAACCTGATGGCCCTTAATCTACTTTTCTGCTATTGAGCGAATGGAGATCTTAAACATAAGTATTTGAAACCTTGCGCTATAAATAATTCCATTGAAGATACTGATGGTAGAAGAAACCAAAGTCGAAGATACACACAAGTAGACTACCCAGTACCATCTTGACTTAAGTGGTGCGCAGATACTTGAGGATGATTCGTAATGGCAACTTATGCAAGTCATTGCAGGTGTCCAGTTCACATGTCACCAACCATACACATGTTGTCTTGGGACAACCAGACACAAAAATTGGATTCCGAAAGCTTATCTCATTTTCGCACTCTACTCCGTTTATTTTCATAGAACGGAAGTAGGATATCACATTGCAGTTTTGCAAACGCCGACCATGCTCAAAATATCTTGACTGTGCAATCAATGTTTGTATTGTCTCATCCACTGCTTGAATCCATAATCTAATCCCAATATTCAGCCGTTTATGCGATTCTCTTTCCCTTTTGGTTCTTCTTTGGGGTATCGGCGATGGTGAGGTCTAAAGGTTGTGTTAGTATTTTTTGGACCTCAAGTGGAGCAAGTGAGAGGATCATACTAGGTGGAAGACTTTGCTTCAACTTCTCGGCCTTCTCCAAATCCTTAAGGACAAGGGTGTACAAGTACTTTTGGCATCTGACCTTGATCTTGATGGCGCTGGTCTTTCCGACATTCTTCTTTATGCGGGCAGCTATTGTGTATTATGTTAGCCTTTCCGTAGCTTTGTAGTTTGCGCCATCCTATCCCGCAGATTCATCCTTCCTCCAACAGCCCAATTTCAGATGCCGACAAAACTCTCCCGTATTCGAAATCGAATATGATCTGTGCAAGGCGATGATAGAATAGGAATAAACACATACAGGAAGCATCCTTGCGTCTGCAAATCTCCAAGAACTATTTGATTCAATATTAGGATCTGTCCAAACTTGTCCTCAAAACATTTTCCCGTTCTCCATTCCCACCAACCGCCTCAGAAGGATATAACTCACGGATTTGATGTCGGTGATTTCGCGAGGCATTTTGACGGATTGATTAGTCGAAAATTGGTGAGAAAATCGGGAATTGATGACAGGAATCGGGACTTAGTGATAATGAGGTTGTTGATGTGGAAAATCGGGATTGTGTGGTGATTAGTAAGCAAGCTCGGTTACGATTGTACGGAAGGGTTTTGGTTGATAAGATCCATGAGCATGAGCCAATTAATGTGGCGTTTGTTGTCGCACGATTTTGTGGCTTGTGAGGAGGACAGGTTTCTGATCATTAGGCAAGCACTTCTCTATGGATGATTATCTATTTAATGTCTTTAGAATTCGATAATTGAAATTCGACACTTAGATTTGTTTTTCACGTACATTTGGTGAAATATTTGTGTTGAAGAAAGTAAGACTTTTGAAAGTACAACGTTGTCCATATTGAACAGACAAGCAACGCCACCCCCTCCATCAATAATGCCTACTCCTTTGGATAGAGCTCTTAGCTCCAAAGTGAGTTTCTCCCCCATCACTTTGCAAGCAAGTTACTAATAGATTTGTAGAATGCAGTATTAGCTTTCACTGGCATCGTAACTGCAGCCGCAGCTTGGTCCATTTGGGGCACTGATATGTTCCCAAAGGAAGAAGATCCTACCGGTGGTGTGTATGACCCCATTGTCAGCTGATGAACCGATATTAATTCGCAATAGATCCAGCAACGTGGTCGAAAGAGGAATTACGGAGATGGTTGGCGGCTGTTAGTACTTTTGGAGCTCTTCTTTTTCTTTCCTTCAAATATGTCACTCATCGAAATTAACCACATTCTCTACAGAGAGATCTTCATCCACAACCCAAGGATACCAAAGAGCAGTTGTTGGAGAGAGTAAAGGCAAACTTACGAGTGCCAAGAAAGTCATGAAAGCCATGATACCTAGTGATTATGGATCTTTTGAAGCAGGGGAATAGGGCGTTAGAGTCAGTACTCCGGATTTCACGATTATGATTAGGGAAGGCGTCAGGTCACTGATATTCAGTTCAGTTCAGCATGCATTGATATTGATAAAATTTCATAAAGTAACAACTTTCTCCGGGTTATTTAATAGTTCCCGTTGGAGCTCATTACCTTCTTGTCATGCAAATTCGTCTTTTTGTTCTTGATCCATCATCATTTGTTTGATATCCCAATGCTACCACCATGAAGAAAGGTATCAAATTCCGCCAAAATCTACGCCCATAGATTGATGTATGCTGTGCTTGCTGCAGCCCACATAGAGATCATAAGGAAAAGTGAAGAGTAGCAATAGAACACTTTCAGTAAGCTTGCGGCCCAGCATAAGTATGCTAGATATTCTGCTATTTGCTCGAAGTTGTTCAAGACAGCCATCCATTTCAAATATTGATTGTCAACTTCAAGCTGCAAAAAGAATCTAGCTATTTTGGTGTTGTCTTTATATAAGAGAGTTGTAGTATGAGTAGGGAATGATCATGCAACAATAAACTCCTTCGAAATCCGTAGAATAATCAATAAAGCAAATGTGCGAAAAGATACAAGAATGTTTTGTAATTGGAAGTTGGCGTATGATAACGAGCTATTCCGGAATTTGGAATATAGTTATCGTAAGAGATGTTGAAATTGGCTTTTTCTCACAAGGGCGCCAGTTCGGCAACTCATTTTAAATCGATGGAGTAAGCTCATTCGTCATCCATTTGTTCCATCGCAATTTTCTTCTATTACATTATAGATTAGCGCACGTTGATCAAAATGGGGAGTGTACAATTTACCTCTAATTCAGCGACTTCATCTTCAAAAGCTTGTGCCTCTTTGTTGATTCTATCAGCCTATCGACAGGTCAGTCGGTTGTCAAAATCGAAGCATGACAATCTTACCTCCCTCTCCGCCTTCGCTACTTGAATTGCCTTCAATTTTTCTTCTAAAGCTTGCTTCTTCTCGATAGCTGCTTGCTTTCTTGCTTCTGCTATGGCAATCGCACCTTCAACGGTAGATATTTGCTTCAAAGCGGGAGATATATTCGTCTTGTTTGGCCCTGAACTGCTGCTTGCAGAGGTCATCTGATCAGCCTTGCGCTTATCGTTTACTCCAGCCTTAGCCCTGCTCTTGCCCTTGGGTTTAGGTACGGGCTCTTCAGGAACAACAGCTGTCGGTGCCTTTGAAGTCTTTGGGGCACTTGCGGCTTTAGTAGTCTTTGGAGAGGGCTTCTTTGGCTTGGCTTGAGATCGCTCAGGTTGTGCTGATGCAGCCGAGAAGCTTTCAACTTTTGAAGTCGACTTCTTTGGCTTAGCTTGAGAATGTTCGGGTTGAGCGGAGACATTTGAATGTTTTTCAACCTTTACAGCTGGTGGCTTTTGGACAGCGGCTGCCTTAGAGACCGACGAAGGCTTTGTCTTTGGAGCAGAGGAGGGTTTGAGAGCAGCTGGTGCTCTTGACTTTGATTGTGTGGCTGGCTTGGTCGTACCGACTGTTATCGTAGACTCGTCGGCTTCAGAAGGAGAGTCTTGTCTACCATATTGTTGGTTTCCAATGTCTAAAGGTGCATCATTGAGTCTGCTATTAGAATTCGTGGCTTCGGAAGGCAATTTATTGTTGTCGGAATTGGTCATCTCGGTGTCTGATGAGACTCCAGCTTGATGAAACTCGAAATCTCCTTCAGTCTCTACTTCAGGAATAGCACTTGATGGGAATCGTTTGGCCCTCTGAAGTCTTTGACCTTCCGCGATCCCTTCAAGGATACTCTCAGGTATTTCTTGTGTTGATTTCTCAGAGTCATTTTGACCATCTTGTGACGCGTTCAATTCTTGAGATTCAGAGGGTTCGGTTTTCTTCACAGCATCTTGATCTTGGTCTGCGGTTGTAGATTGAGGACCAACCTTAGGAGATGGCGATCTTGATGCTGTTAACTGTGCTTCAGGTTCGGCTTCGACGGCGTCGACCATTTCTGTATCTTCAGGCTGAGGTGATGAGTGAATGAACTCGTCAAAATTTGTTTCCATGTTATTGACGTTTGAAGACTGGCCAGTTGTCACAATATTTGAAGTTTTTGTTCCCAAGGTGAATTCTAGGCCGTATCGGCTTAATTCTTCAGCTTTGTTTTCTGGAACCCTCTGGTTATGTTTGACCGAGGGACTTGCTTCGCGGCTATCATTGCCGCTATAATTATCTTCAGTGATAATAGCACGAGCTGCTGATTCAATTTGGATTGTGCCATTAGAATCTCCAAACAAAACACGTCTTTCGGTTCCAAAATGGTTAAAGTCATTGAAACCCGACTTCTTTGACGATACTGGCGGGGTCAACGGCTCCCAGGATGGACCACCCACCTGAGTACCAAGTGGCTTAATCTGAGTGACAGTCTCTTCCTCGGCTGCCTCTCTAACTATGCACGACACAGAGGGCTGTTTCAAGCTGTCTCTGTTATCCAAAGATATAATTTTGGATATGTCCGATGAGATAAGACCCCCCTCGGCTTGGGATTGATCAGTATCGAGCGTGAGAAAATCTTCTAAATTTTTGCTTAAGCTTCTTTGTTGGTACCATAAAGAACGATCAGGATCATCCCAGGCTTTGCTTGCCAGAGCTCCTTCCATCCCGGGCATAGAAAGTGGCTTTCTCTTGCGGTTTGTTCGAGTTCCATTGCTTTGATCGACGCCACTACCTGTCAACTCATCTTTCTCGACCTTGGTAGTTGGTGCAAAGACTGCGGTATCTGTAGGTTCGCTAGCATCTTCACCACTAAGATCAATAACTTGAGATACTTTTGAAAGACTACCAGGCTTTAACACGGTTCTGTTGGCCTCGGCATAGCTTTCATCGAGGGTTTCTGAGTACTGAGAATCTTCGATGGCCCTGGTCTGTTTCCCCACTGATTTCATCGACTCGGTCGCTTGAAAAGGAACTTCGATTTCTATAGAAACACTGCTCTTAATGTTCTTCCTACTAACTTCTTTTCCTTTGGTGGTTTTTCTTGACTCGCCCATTTTAGCCTTTGTCTCAAGTGTAGGCTCATGGGTATTTTCAACAGTATCAACACCATCATCATGATCACTGCCAAAATCATCGGGGTCAATGACCGAAGAAGCCTTTGATGCTCGTGAAACGTCGTTTGCAGTCGGCTTCTTTGACGATGCCCTTGTTCCATTCCACGGTGTTCCAATGTATTCTGGGGTATCCAGGAAGCCCAACGTATGGAAATCGGCGGTAGAGAAGAGGAGAAATTTAAATGAAGCCCAAATCTTGTAATCACCGGGCCATTTCTTCACAGCGAGGCTTTTTGCGTTACCCTGAAACTTCCTATAGCCAACGCCGCCAACTTCGAAGGGGGGAGACGGAATAGTGTCTTCGTCAACACACGGATTAAGATTCCACCATTCAGTATGATCTTCAAACGTCGGTGCACGTTCTGCATAGCCGAGATCTGGATTTCCTTCTTTTGATAATGAGGAATCATCAGAATCAGAATCAGTAGCGTGGTTCTTATGAGCGTTGGGATCTTTGCGGAATATTTGTATTTCGATACTACCGACTGAATGGGGTGCGCCACCTTTGACATTTCGTGCTGTCACAGTCAGTACAAGTTATCAATAAGGGAGAACAACTAACTCTTTTCAATGTTCCTCTTTGCTATTTGTAGCTGATAAATTCTGTCGACAAATCTGTTCCTCGATTTAGTTTGACCAACAACCCATTCAAACTTCTTGCTGAAATTCTTGGTACCAGCCTCGTTGCTATGAGAAGCTCGTAAGATACCATCGACGATAACGTCAACGAACTCGACAACACCTGAATTCATGTTGAAGCATGGTACGATAGCATCGTCTTCTGCGGTCAGGGCGTAGCAGGTGAAGTGATTGCCTTCGCGCTTCACGCCCTCTTCAAGTAGCTTCGTCCGGTTACCCGGAGGACCTGAGTTACCGCTTGTCAAGCAGACTTCTCCCTTGAGAGCCTTCCCATCAAAGCCAGTCAAGCCAGGTGGGATTTTCATGTTTGTGGATATCGAGGAACCCTTTTGAATTTACTTCTATGCTTTGACGTGTTGAAACCCCTTGGTGAGAAGGGCAATATTGATTTTGTTGGTGGGATCGGATCGAAAGTCGTGTCTGAAGGTAGTTGATGAGATTGAAGGATGTTGAAGGAGAACTGAATAAGCCTTGACAGGTAGATAAATCGTGAGAGGACGAACTTGAATAGTAGATAAGTGCTAATATGTGCAAATTTGCAAGAGGCAATTATAGTTGAAGTGACTTGAAGATATTTGAATTCATAAATTTCGATAGGAATCTGAATGGAAAGTGATCAATAGGTGTTGAAGAGGGAAGTGGTTGTTGCGCGGACGAAGGTTATTGGAGATGGATAGTAGCCGAGAGCGTAGTTTATTAAAGGATGAAAAGTGAAGCCAAAAGTGAATATGAAGACATTGAAATGCAATTCGAATGGTTGAAGATGGTCTTAAACTGAGATAAATTTGCGGGTGTTCTAAAGTCATGACTTGGAATAGGATACTAGGATACTTAGTATCAAGAACGTTCTTCATAGACTTTTACAAGACAACCAGATTTCAATGTTTTCCTACGAAGAATGTTCGGGAAGGAACCGAAGATATTTTGGATGCTCTCACATATCACTGTTATTCAAAAGTAGTATTGTGCATCATGATAATTAGCAACCTTTATCATATAAACACCATATTGCTCTTATACTCCCAACATCGAATACGCAATTCAAAGTTGTAGATTTGCAACTCTTCCCAAGGATGCCACCTGCGTTTTTACCAAGAGATCGACCGATAATTTTGCTCGAGGACATAAATTTGTCCATCGCCGAATCTTTGGCAATCTTCTAGTCTTGTTATAGCCCGATTCTATGCCAAATCTCAGCTGTTTGAGCGGTGCCCCCAAATGAATCGGCCATAGTTCGACCGACCATGAGTGCTTTCCGTAGGGTAGCATTACTTCGATTCGCGGAGCAATGCTGCCTCCTGTGGAGAGCGCTCTCTAACCTGCTGTCCAGAATAGGGTTCTCCATATCATCTTCCATATTTCCTTAACAACCTCTAGATTTCAAGACCTCAAAGAACCAATCTAAATATCTGACTCTGAATCAACCATTTCTTAATCCCCTTCGGCGCCTTTGGATTTCTAGCCTCTACATTGGGCACCAAGACAAAATTCTCCATGAAACCTCGGTCTTCCCCTTCATCCCCATTCTTCGACGTATATTTCACTTGCCCGCTAACCATAACGGCAATACTAATTTTCCTCCCATCCTTATCCGGCCCAAGCTTACTTTCCTCAACTCCTATATTGTAGTTTGGGTTTATGACATGAGCATCATATGCTTGTGCTTCATACGAAGTTTTGCCTATTTTGTTCTCGAATGTTTCTTGGAAGGCGGAGGGTGTTGGTACGATGTTTCCATTAATGGTTATAGATGCTTCAGCCGGGGCCAGAGCGGAAGGCTTAATATAGAAGGATGTGATTGTTGAGCGAAGATTAGGCTTATTCAAAGCTTCGTAGAAACTTTCAACAAAAATATCGGCCGCTGGAGTATATTAGTATAATGTTTCATAGTTTCATTAAAGAATAATTACACGATTACCTTTGGTAGCCAATTCGGCTTGGACATCGTTTGTAGGATTAGACATGATAAGTCGCACAGATAGTATGTAATTATGAATATCCAAGAAAAGAGGATAGATCACAGTATATTAAACAAGAGAAGTTTACTTAAACAACAATTCGACAATTCTCTAGAATGTCTTTGTCATTCTCAGAAAGAATGACGCACGAAGTGAAATTTGAATTTATAGTTTTGACAAATGCGGGGGCGGAGAAGCGGCCGCAGCGCCGCTTTCCCGCAATCTTACTATTTGTCTTGGATCATGCTAAATCGAGTCTCAGTCAGCGCATTTCGTTCAAATGTATGGCCTCAATCCTCTACTGCGGGGCTCTTTGCAGTCAAGAACCAGATCAATACTGAGGGCTGGCTGGGTTTGTAGCTCATGTAGGGTAAGACCCGTACCGAAAGCTAGCTATTCTGTCGATACAAAATCGAAGAAGCCATACTATGTGACCACACCAATTTTCTACGTGAATGCTGGTAAGTCTGAATGACTTCGCGCCGGCGCAGCATTCTGAACTAATTGGTCCACCTTTAGCGCCTCATGTTGGCCACTTATATACTATGGTCCTCGCGGACGTCTTCAAACGATGGCAGGTTTTAAAGGGCGATACGGCAATCCTATGTACAGGAACGGACGAACATGGCATGAAAATCCAACGAGCTGCTGCACAAGCAGGAGCCTTGCCCAAAGAATTTTGTGATATTGGCGCTGAGACGTTTAAGGAATTGGCACAGCGAGCAGGACTTTCAAACGATCATTTTGTGCGCACGACAGATCCAGATCACAAGGAGACAGTTGAATATATCTGGTATATGCTGAGGGAACGGGAATATATATACGAGTCAAAGCACGAAGGATGGTATTGCGTCAGTGATGAAACTTTCTATCCGGAATCGGCTATTGAGAAGAGGCTGGATCCCTTTACTGGAAGAACATTCATTGCTTCTCAAGAGACTGGTAAAGAGGTTGAATGGACATCGGAGAAGAATTACCATTTTCGACTGTCTGCTTTCAAAGACCAACTGCTTGAGTTTTACGAGAAGAATCCCGATTTTGTTGTTCCAATGACTCGAATGAAGGATGTTGTCAACCAAGTATCTAGGGGCTTAGAAGACCTTTCAATATCCCGTCCCTATGATCGGTTAAGCTGGGGTATTCGAGTTCCAGACGATGAGACTCAAACTATATACGTATGGCTTGACGCGCTGGTCAACTATATTACAAAAGCCGGCTATCCATGGGCGCCAGGGAAGGAAACTGCAGGAGGATGGCCTGCAGATGTACAAGTCATTGGAAAGGATATTGTTCGATTTCATTGCATATATTGGCCAGCATTCCTTCTCGCTTTGAATCTACCACCACCAAAGCAAATATTGACCCACGCCCACTGGACAATGGACAATCAAAAGATGTCCAAGTCAATCGGAAATGTCGTCAACCCACTTTTTGCAATGGATCGATTTGGGGTCGATGTGATGCGATACTATCTTATTCACGATGGTGGAATCAAGGAAGACTCCGACTACGGGAATGAATATATCGTTGAAAGATACAAGAAAGGACTACAACAGGGCCTAGGTAATCTTGTCAGTCGGTTGACAAGACCAAAAGTATGGAATGTTCGTTCTTGCGTGGAAGCCACACACTCTAAAGGCTCGAGCAATTCGAATACTACAACTAGTCGACAGATTGATTTCCTGAACAGTGTCCGCGATAAGGCCAGTGAGAAAATGCAAGAGCTAAATGCGGGAGCAGCTTTGCATGCTATTATGGACACCGTATACGAAGTAAGCACATCATCAACATATTTCCATAAACCACAATACTAACCACAAACCATAAAGACCAATAAATACATCCAACACGAAGCACCCTGGAGTCTTGCCAAATCCGAAGATTCAGATGCGAAAGAAAGGCTCGTAAGCGCTGTATATCATTCCGCAGAGGCCATCCGCATCGTGGGTATTCTCCTCCAGCCATACATGCCGGCAAAAGCATCGCTATTACTCGATATGATTGGTGTGCTACCAGAACGTCGAACATATGAATATGCGATACTGGGCGCCGATCCTTCGTATGGTGATGCGCAGGCTCCCTTGGGTAAGGGTGCGTGGGATGGGCTATTTCCTCCTTTAACTATTGAGAAATGAGTTACGTAGCTTGGGATTTTGTTGTGTATTATATGTGAAAATACCCGTATGGCTTTGAATAAATGTTCCCACTCTATTTTCAGGTGAATTATCGGGCTGGGATTTGTTTTTTGGACGTTACTTTCAGCAAGGTCTATTGTATTCTTCTGAACCGAACGAGATACAATCGTGGAATATATCCATGGATACGTGAAGTCTTTTCATTTATTCCAAGGAAACCACCAAATAAATTTCAAGCTTCACAATCGGAAAATTTACATCCATCAATGAAGTTACATTCTCTAAGCTCGAAGGCTATAGGGTTTCAGAAGCCACAATGCAAACCAGGAATCGAAGGATAAAACGATCTTTTTATTTCCAATCTCTCAATATCTTCCCAAAATACATCTCACAAATTAAAGCTATATACAAAGAACATACACATCCTCCTCCTGTTTATATACACCACCCCTTTCTTTCGGCTCTTCCACATATCCAATATCCAATCTTTACTTCTCACCCTTATATACATATCCATCTAACCATACATTCTTACACTTTTATGCAGCGAGACACTGCGAATACCAATCATTTTGCTTAATACACTTTGCGCCCGACGCACAAACGGTACTTCCGGTCCAAGTCGCGCCGCCACACTGTCCGTAAAGCGCGACCGCGGCGCCTGTTCCCGAAGCTGCGGCTGTAGAGGTGGTTTTTGTGCTGGAGATGATGGTGGTGGAGGGAGCGGAGGTGGAAGAGGTCTTTGTGCATTTTTTTAGTGTGCTGCTTGAGGGGATAGGAGATGAGGAAACAGCAGATGAAACAGCGGAAGAAACGGCTACATAAGAGCTGACAATTTGTACAACTGAAGAAACGGAAGATACAACCGCAGAAGCGGAAAAGGAATCAGGACTAGCGCTCAAAACGACCGGCGCAGATTTACTAGTAGAACCCTTATTGGAGATACTTACTTTTACTGTAGTGGAAGTAACGGGGGCAGCGGTGCCTGCTGCGGCGGAAAGAGCAGCAACCACGTTGTTGTAGGCGGGGTGAACGGTATAGTTAGCGTACCAGAGACAGGCATCGCCTTGGCCGTGGAAGGTCGATGGGATCCACGAGTACGCATCTGTGAAATCCCAGATGGTGATACCGACGCAGCCGTCGACGCTGAGGCAGGCGTTGACGGTGTTAGCGTAGTCGACGCCTTGTTGGGCGAGCCCGGCAGCGGTGGGAGGGAGAGTGCTAAAGCGGACATCGAGTTCGGTGTAGGCGACTTCTACACCGAGAGCGGTGAAGGATTTGAGGGTAGTGGCGAGGGCGGATTCGCTGGGGGTAGAGCCAACGATGAAGTGGGCTTGCAAACCGACACCGTCGATTTTGATACCGCGAGCTTTGAGAGATTTGACGAGGTTGAGGGCAGAGGTTGCCTTGGCACCGGAAGACTCGATGTTGTAGTCGTTGTAGTAGAGCTTAACATCTGGATCGTAGAGAGCGGCGGTTTCGAATGCGATTGGGATGTATTCGGGACCAATGGTATCATAGAACTTGGATGAGTTAGTTTCTGTACTGGGGTTTGTTCGAAAGCTACAAGATGATGAAAACTTACGGCGAATGATCGCCAAGTACCATCGTCGTTGAATGCCTCATTGACGACATCCCAGGCGTAGCATTTGCCCTTGTAGTAAGTTACTTCATTTTTGATGCTGCACTATGGTTAGTCTTAAATGTCTAAGAAGAAGTGCACGGCTTCACTAACTGATTCTTCAAGACCGCGATCAAAGTCTCATTTGTCCATGTACCTGAAGTAACCCATGATGGCAATTGACTATACCAACATAAGTTATGACATCTTAGAAGTTGATCATTCTTCTCCGCGAAATCAACGACAACATCTCCCTGAGTATAGCTGAAAGTATTTTGGGTGGGTTCTGTGTATTGCCATTTTTGTGTGTTTCCAGGTGTGATTTGTCCGAACTGATTCTTATTCGACAAGATAGCAGTATATTGAGCATCAGTAAGTTCACCGTTGTCTGTAGCGGAACCAAAGTATTTGAGACCAGCAGCCTTGGCAAGCGTGTTAAGCTGACCATAAGCTAAAGGCAAGGTAGCAAGAGGTAAAAGATTTGAAATATGCATTTTGAACGGAAAAGTATGATAAAATAGGAAGCCAAAGAGTGTAATTTTCGAGTAACCTGACTCGGGAATGGTGATGAGAAAAGGAATTGGGAGGGAAAACAGAGCGGTTATATATATTCGCTTGCCCTGGAAGTTACGAGGAGCCATAAATGCCCCGTCAAACTAACTCATTGTACGGATCGCTTTAGAGAAACATGGCAAAACGAAATTTGCCTGTTTCGGATAAATGACCCAAGGGGCATGGTATTTTTCCATACTGGGTGAACATCTAATATATCCGGAGCGTTTATGGGAAGAATAGTGGAGAACCGGATATGAATTATCGTAGGTAGTGTGGAATAAAATTAAAGTACTTCAAATACGCTCAAGATACGATGAGAACCCCTGACCTGACATTGATCTCGTCTATCTGACCGATTGTGGGGAACAAATTGACCTATTACAGGGATGACTTTAACCCAAACTCGAATCCCACGTATTGGACGAAATAAGCTTTTCTCCATATCCAAAACAACTCGACGGCCCGCAACCTCTAAATAAAGTTCAATAACAACGTGCTACTTGTGGCAAAATGCAATAGAATAACCGACCAGTTTGGATAAACTCAAAACCCTGTTACCCCGCATTTCGTCTTATGAAGATATCTCCCCTCAGTTGTAGATCTCGGGGACGTAGATTCCGGTGTCAAATGGGGTATCTGTGGCTATTACTCCACTTGAAGTTTGATGCTTGAATGCTTCGATGAGTGACACCTCATCTGATCTATCGCACATCGATAGAGGACTGCAATGACTCGGGCCCGTTGCCTAGCATCCTATAAATAATCGAGCGAGTATCGAAATCAAACTTCATCACTCTCACATCACTCTCAAGCAGATACTCTTTTAACTTTAAGAGGGTCTGGTGACTTCGAGAACAGCAGTGGAATGATTTGTCCGTCTTGAGACGATGACGCATCAGAAGATCAGGTGGATTCTATGATAATTAGCGACCAATTTGAGGCTGAATGACGGTAATTGTACATTACAATAACGTATGACAAGATATTGTATCAGCCTTGTCTTTATTTGATTCTCTCGGAGAAAAGCCGTCTAGCCTTTATTCATCTTTCCATCAAAATCATTAATGGCATTTTTCGCACTGCTAATACGTTCGGCGACCGGGATTGGCTTCCGGAAAGCCAATGGAGGTGCCCCGTTGACATGTTTGAATTGGCTAAGGTTGTATGACGGTGAGTGTGAGAGTTGTTGTTGCTTGATAGAAGCAGGAACATGTGACTTGAGTTCATCGACAATTCTATGAAGATCATTAGACAAAATTCGGCTAAATGATGATCCATCGTACAAACGGGGAACTCAAGACTTACTTCTCCGATCCATAGTAGCCTTGCATAGAAGATGACAAAGATTGAGGCATGGTAATCAAGTGACAAGAAAGTTCGATTCAGTAAGACCGATGGGAATTGTGATTGAAAGTCAAAAAGTGTTAAGGGTGATGCAAGTCAAGTCGGACGAGCGAGTATCTGGATAAGAGAACACAAAATAAAGATATTTGGATGTAGCTTTTCTCGATTCTTTTAACAATGATCTTGTTGGAAAGGCGTGGGGGATGCCTACTGATATACAAACATTTCGCAAGTCGGCGGAATGACTGACTTGGCTGGTGACAGACATCATTTTCTTCACCCTGACTCTATTCAGTACTGATGAAAGATTGTCAAAGAAAATTGACCGTTTTCCATTGGCCGGCAAGGAAGGCAACGGATCGTTCCTTTACATTTCGTCTCCGCTCCATCGTCTCGATACAGCATTTGAGATGGAGCGCCAAGGAATAGCAAGGCTTTAGACGAATGAGTGAACGTTTCAGCAAACTGCAACCAATCACCAAAAAACACCTTAGTATTCGGGGCGTTTTTAAATTTGATTAGAAAGGATACCTTACTTGCGACCAAGCAAAAAACCCTCGTTCGTCGGCCCGGGTACTTCTGAATTTGGATCGGTCTGTTGCGCGTTTGCCGGGTATGTTACATTTTGATTCGCAGAATCTGCGAGTACTTGAGGTATAAACAAGGCTGAGCAATTTGCTGCATTTTGATTCGCACGACGGTTGCCCTAATGCAGCAAGATCATGTGTAGATCCTCCGTGGAGAGCGTGATCTGTACATCCAAGTGCGCGAATAGATAATAATTAAAAGGGTCACTTGTACAACATCTGTAGGCAACCTCGGAGCAATCCAAAGCTCTGGTTCGATTGAGAGCCACCTCGGCGTCTAGTCCTTGCCATGAAGAAACAATATCGATGTCGATGAGAGATCGAATCGAGTGTTCATCTGATTAGACACATTGATGTGCGTTAGGTCTTAGCAAGGTTAAACATGAAGATAAAATGGCAAAGTTGCTTGCTTATTTGTCCCAGCGAAAGCCCATTATCAAACCACCAAGGCGTTGACCATGGGCGTTTTGGCCAGAACATTCGAATTGTTGAATCAATTGATAAAATTCGGTATTGCATCCAAAGTTTCAGGGTCTGCAGCAAAATGGATGATCTTGGATGCTCGGTAATGCACGGACGTAGTTATGGTTGACTCAAAGAAGCCTAGTCTTAGACTTTTATGCACTAGGTAAAGCTACTACCCTACTAGGTTATCTGCAAGTAGCCATCATGCTCTTCTCCCCATTCTTCTCATTCTCCCCTCATACCTCCCTCCATCAATGTATCTCCATTGCCCTATTTTTATGATTGTCCAATCATGTCAATTCTCCCTCAACTTTTCAGATCTAAGGAGCAGCGCAGTATCTTGAGGGAACGTTCTAGACCTCTGCAGCCATCCGTTCCGTTGATAGGTGTTGATTAATCCCTCGTAGGAAGCTGGGTGGTAAGCTCAAGGTTTCTGTAGAATTCTGCAAAGGTCTAGACTCATTCCCTCATCTCTGGGTGGAAAGGGCATCATTCAATCTACCGCCGGCTTGGAGTTTGGAACAATTCCCATGGAAGAATGCCTTAAAAGTCTGCCCTTGGTGACCCATTCAGGTAATTCCAAAGGCATCGCGTTGTTGATTCTAACCATCCGGATTACCATCTAGAGCTCGATCGTCTGACCAGATTCCATATGCCAAGTAGATTGATTCAGCGCAGCATATGGATTCAAGGATAGATAATCTCTCATGGTTGGACCGCAGACTGCGAGACCGAGTACTACAGTCTAGACTCGTCGAACCCCCACTCTGCAGATTAATACACACGCCCTACCTTCTCCGTCTTATCCGTCTTCTCTACCTTCCCTTGCTTGTCTCTCCTTCCTTCCTATTCCCTTCTATTCTCGATCACTTCTGTTGCCGGATCCGACGGCAAAGAAGGAGAAGGGAGGTATCTAGACGTTCAGGAGAATATATATGCCGAGTATGACCAATGAGCGCCAAGAAACAACTCAGAGAAACAACGAGCACAACAAGTACAAACTTCATCAAGAATCACCTGAAAGTGACCTCCTTGTGGAAATTGATTCGAGACTCGAGCTTCGCCATTCTCGTCTGAAAATGTACCGAGTGTTTGCTGGTGGATCTAACAAGCATCGATGTCCTTCGGTACTAGGTAGTACTTTCGTACCTTTCGTATCTTCGTACCTTTTTATTCTGGTTCCTGCAGCCGAAAAAAAGTAACCATCGGCACTCTTCTTCGCACTACCCCACAGTACTTGTTCTCTGTGACATGCCAAGATCCATCGTCGAAAACTATTCTGATTAGTTTAGTACAGTCTCAAGACAGTGTACACGCGATAAAATAAACGGTCGGTTGATAGTTTCCGTAGCTAATAACTACATAACTATTCTCAACTATACTAGTTTGTTACGTCAAACAAAGTCGAGTACGAAGTAATTACCCAGCTATGGCTACATCTTTCTCACGTTTTCTCAAACAACAAATTAAATACATCAAATCAAGCCATCAAGGCAACAGAACCTGAATCATGATCGCGAACGACGTGGCAGCCGACACGTGATCATGACTTCACATTATGACGTCAAATCCCTCGTCATCCTGTTTTTGAATTCGATAAAAACCAACATACGATTTTGATTCAATTTTCATATATCAGGATCCAAATAATCGCCTTGCCTTTAAGTTTTCTACTAGTTTCTTCCTCAAAACTTACACAAAAATAACAAGCAAAGCTCATCGAAAGATTATCGCAAAATGCCCTTGACATTAAACACCTCGGCATCTTTTGCCCTTACCTCCTCTACAGCATCAGGAGATGATTGGGGTCGCGCATATCAAACAAAAACAACCATCAATAAAGACGGTACTACACGTACAAAACGTACTCAACGTCTTGGAGAACCCATTATTGAAGAAACACGACGATGGGATGGAAAGGGACGGAGAGTCCTGGAGGATGGAAGTATCTATGAGAAGAATGGAAAGGGGAAAGGATGGGTACAAGTCCAGGGACCTACTGTGAAACCAATCCAGAATACGAATAAAGGGGGAAGTAGGAGAAAGGGAACGATTTTGGGAATGACGTGTGAGCCGAGTAAGAATGTGGTGGGGAATGGAAACGGGTTGGGGGATAATTTTGGGAAAGGAGGGGTGGGGAAAGGAACGGAAAATTGGTTGAATGGGATTATGGCGAGGGTTGCAAATGATGCGTTGGAGAGTAGAGGGAGGGGGAGGATTGTGCAGGAAGTGGAGAGTGAGGAAAGTGAAGAGGAAAGCGAGGAGGATAGTGAGGAAGAATATACTGACAGTGAGGAGTACACTAGTGGAGAGTACACGAGTAGCGAGGGGGAAGAGGAGGAGGAAGAAGAAGAAGATGTAGAAGTAAAACCGAAAGCCAAGAAGAGTGCTTCGACGACGAAGAGTAAGAGTAAAGTCGCGACGCCAAAACAACAAACTCCAAAGAAAGAGGTAGGAAAAAAGCAAAAGCCAACGAAAAAGCAACTTGTACAGGAGGAAGAGTCTAGTAGCGAGGAGGAATCTGATGACGACGAGGATGATGATGGCTATGTAATTGAAGAGATAACTTCATCTGACGGAAGAGAATCATCCTCCGAGGAAGAGGAAGAAGAAGAGGAAGAAGAAGAGGAAGGAGAAGAGGAAGAAGAAGAGGAAGAAGAAGAGGAAGAAGAGGAGGAAGAAGAAGAAGAAGTGAAAAAGCCAGAACCCAAGAAGTCAGAACCCAAGCAGTCAGAACCCAAGAAGCCCGCAGAGAAGCCAAAAGGAATGCCCAAAGGGAAGTTCTCCAAGAAGAGCGTCGCGATTCCATAAGATCATATTTCTTGTTTCATATACTGTATTACGATATCTGATTATCCGATTTGGAGTTTTGGTACAAAGATAATGAAATTTAATTACGAATAAATATGAAGCATATGCTGTGATCTGTTTCCCCTGACTATCCCATATCGTATGTGCATTGATCTCTAACTCTCACTCTCACTCTCAGATCTCAACATGGTTATTATCAGCAACTCAATATCCTCCTCATCCTCATCCTCGCCCCCATTTCTCCTTCCCACGCATCCGAGTATCCGCTCACTCATCTGAACACTTCATCTGGTGGTCCACAAGTAAGTAAGAAAGATCCCCAGTAAACTATCCAACACAATACTCCCGACGTCCAAACCGTACCTGCATACATGCATCAAACCAGTGCGATCAAGACCGTGTACACATACATAGGTACATAAATCTCACTCTCCACTACAACAACTCTACAATTCCGAAACGGGCTGGGGTCCAGAGTTCTCCTCGCCTATGACTTAGTAGACCTGTGACCCAACCCAATCTCATCGAATCCACTACATCCCCAGTTACCCAATTCATTCCCACCCGACCCAAACAAATGAAACAAAATAATTACATTCTGACCAATAAACCCCAAGCAACAAAGGAAAATTCTCCATCCTCGTACACGTACACGCATCCCCCTCTCTCGTATCTCAGAATACACACACACATAGACACAGCACATCACCGATCGCGGGGTCCAAGATCTCACGGCCGCGAAATTCCATCCCGTTCCTACGGTACGGCCCGTAAGTGGTGTATATTTTTATTTCTTATTTTTTTCTTCCAAAAAAAAGGGGGGGGGGAGAAAAAAGGGATTCGGGACCGAGAATTGCTTATTCTAGCAATGGGAGGGATTGATGGATTGATTGATTATGAGAGCGTGCAGTTTGCATCTGAGGTTAGGTGGCAGGGAGTTGAGAATATGGGGTCGATGTATGTATGTATGTATAAGTATACCGATTAAAGTATCCAAAAGATAAGATGTTTCAAAAAGTAACAGATGACGAGATAAGAAATTAGAAAAGATGAGATGAGATAGATGACACTGACAGATTATTCTTAGCACATCAATTATGTCTTGTCTTGTCTTGTCTAGTCTGTCCAATCTAATAACATAACAAACAATAGATCTTCTAATCGGAATATGAGGGTAAATTACCGATTGGTTGGATGAAAGCTACTGTACCTAGATAGTTTTTTCTATCGATCCGATGACTGAATGTTCCAAAATTATTTGAGAAGGTGATGAATGAGATGTGTATGCCATATGCAATATGTATGTAATATGCACGATACAGCAGAGTTCGCCAGTACCTGCAAGGCTGAAACGTGTATTTAATGTCCACCTCGGATACTGACTGTAGTTGGTAATTTCCTCTTCGCACGAGGCTATCGCTGATGTCCATCTGCTTGCTTGGCGTTTGGAATTGAGATTTGGAGTTTGCTGTGGATTGGTTAAGGGCATGTCTCGTGGAGGAGTGATCATTTTTGATATCGACGATGAAGGATATTTTAAGATGTGATTGTTGAGCCTGGGAGGATACATGCAATGAATTATAGATAGTAGCTGAAAAGTAATGATGCGAGGAGATACAATCGGGAAGTCGTAAACGAGAAACCGAGCTCGAGCCCGAGGCTCATGGAAGAATCGGCAAGGCAACCGAAGTCTCTTGGCAACAAAGGTTGGACTCGGGGATGCCGTTAATGTTGAGAGGTTTATGTATCGTTGGCGTTGGCGTTGTGAATAGATGAATGGATGAATTTAAATTGCTTTGCTCTGTAATCGTGCATGAGAGCCTCATGGTTGCGGAGATATTGCCGTCGTACAACACGAGGAAGTCGCATGGCTAAGGAGTAATGTGACGAGTCGTTATAATTCTGGAAGGCCTTGTTTTCTTGGGAGATCTGCAAGTAAAGTCGCCCGCTACTTGAAGGATCATGAGGCTCAAAAGCTGTGTGATGTTAGGCTGTAATCCATGCCAATCCTAGGTTGTTGAGTCGTTGGGAAAGGTAGCTAGATCGATTTTTTCATATTTGATGCATTCCGTGGAGAAAGCTGTGTAAACATTCAAGAAAATAGATAGCCATCGAACTAATCTCAGAGGCTACCCAGCGCTGAAATCATGAAGTCTAAAATGTAGTTATGTATTCTGCGTGTTTCATTTCCCTCGCAAGGTTATCTTTACCCCCCTTTCTTGAGTAGAGTTGAGTTGACAAAGCCTAAATTCTCTATAGTTTCATACATGTTATTAGCATAGGAGTATTCCAACCACTCGGATGGCGACCTGGAATGTTAAGACCAGTAACAAAGCAATAGCCTTTCAGGACCAGGAAGTACGTATAAATGTAGATACAGCCATGCCAACACACATAACTAACTTATCTTAGCCATCAGGTGAACAGAAAATCGCGACTGAATGCTCAAACAATATATGCATTACCCATATCTGCCTATCAAAAAATGGATAGGTAGCAAGAAATGCGAACACCAACAGGGATGAAAGTTACCCTGGGTAACTTTCCCATCAGTTGACTACTAACAACCTACGTCAAAGATGTCAAAATAGCGCATCAATGTTTTGGCATGGAAGCTACCTTGTAGGGATTGCGATTGTCAATTAAACAAAAAGAACACTACCCCAGTCGCGTATTGATGCATATGCACATGCAGGATTCGGCTTTCATTTGCTGTAGGTACGTACGATTTGAGGACGCTTGATGGCCAGGGTTGGGTGCTGCAGTTGGTTTCCTTTGATGATGCAGAGTTCGTATAGACTTGGTGTTGATACTCGAAAAGCTGGTAAATTTTGGCTTTTCCCAAAAAGATGTGAACTCGGTATCATTGTAGAAGTCAAACTCAATGCGTATGGAAACACCAACCAAGCTGAGTATCGCGATCGTTCATTATTAGGATTTCTATCCTCTGGAAGGAGATTTACTAAAAAGAACTTGATGACATCTATCCTAGTGGGCGATGCACCCAGACATAAAGCATGGAAGGCTTCTAGAAAAAACTGCGGTACCTGACATACATCGGTAGAGACGCCGGTGATAGCATGGATCGATAGATACGCCATTCATACAAGGGTTGTTTCTGAGTTGATTGGTTGAATGATATGCATCAGTACATTAGAAGATCTGACTTATGTAAAGAACGTTGGAAAACTACCTTTCGCAATACCAAAGAAGGAAGTCGTTTCCGAAAGGATCTGGCGAGAGCTGAATCTCCTGAAGCTTTCTAGAATCTGTCCTCGGAGACTACTACTGCAAGTGATGTCAAGGTCAGGGGACTCTTCAATCCCCGGTCTCTATTTAGGCTCTGCCTAGCTGATGAGTGCGATGAACCTTCAACGGTCAATTTGAGTAAAAGGGTTCATTACTTCGACTCTCCATTACTCACTTGAGGGCTGTTAACATGCAGACCCCACAACAATCCTTGAGCTCAGTACTGGTTTCATCATTAATCTACCATGCATGCTTAACTTGGGGTTCAAAATGAGTTCTTGTGGGTGAGATACCAACTATCTTGTTTTTGCTTACAGATACTCGATGCACAACTCAGTCTGGTCTGGTCGTATGGAGTTTTTGCAAGCCATGGAAGGTATTAATTTGTTCTTGCTATGAGGCTCTCGAGTGCATAAAATCTGATCGTTTCCCACTTCATTGAAATACTTTTTCTTGCCATCCATCCATACTTGATTCACAACCAGTCCCTGAAGAATACACAAACATTTCGACTGTTAAAGTCCTGTCTTTATTCACGTGCTTGAACCCATAACCTCTGTTGAGCTTTCCAACCAATACAATGGCCCACTCCGATACCTGGTCTACAAAAACCAATCATCCATCTGTCAAAAGGTTCGTTCCCTCAAATTAGTTGAACCAGATAACAAGAGAGTTACTTACTAACAATCTTCATTTCTCAAAGCAGCTCTCATTCCAAGACCTCTGAGAAGAAAATGGAATCGCAGTCGAGAACGAAACCCAGTTCGCCTGACCACCAAACACAATACACTTCCCCCTCGCAACCCATTGATGAAGGACGCTACTCATTTGAAAGAGCTTCAAGATACGCTGCAGACCCTATAAATCCTAACCCGGGATACGAACATTGGTCAGCAAAGAAAAGTATGGATGCCCATAAAGCCGACATGAGACAGTATCTCGAACGCTACGATGATACCTGGAGCCACGTCTCGCAATAAATCGGGCATAGCACTAAAATCCAGGCGCGGGAAAGAGGCGTAAAAAGTTGGGATGAATGTACGTTATGACCCCAGGAAAATAAACGGTGCTGATGTCTTTAGAAGAAGGGCCGAATTATCAGCCTATCGGAAACTGGTTGGATCTTGTATAGTGCTTTCGGATATAGAACCACGCCTTCAATCCACATGGTTGCCATGTTTATTTCATGGTTGCAGAAGATCATCGGATACGACTGCGACTGCACCACGTTTTACCCCTTCATTACCCCAAGCAACACGATTACCACACACATGAAACTTCGGCCAAGAACACTCAACAAATGATAGCTTTTGGTCCCTCCATACCGTCAGTTATGCATATAGCTATGGTTAGCAATAAGGTTGACTACACTCGGGACATCGGGGGTTGCCTCCACGGATCCGGGATTACTGCCTTCAGTTGGCACGAACTTTCGCGGGGAACAAGAAGTACCCCTAACCCCACGTGTTCCCAAGGCAGCACAACATTGTCCTTCTGTCTCCCTAGCGAAAATTCTCCTCCAATAAAAGTTTCCTATTTGATTTCACATTAACGTGGCTTTGTTTGTAAGCTTCGGCATGCATTCGCAAAGCAAGGCCGTTGAACATCATAGCTGCGGATTATCTAAACACGACCAGCCCCTGAAGCCAGATCGACAGGAAAGAACAATTGCATGAGTGCTTCTGAGGCCTAAATACATCTTGAAATAGATTCGACTAAACTTATACTCGGTGATCCAACGGCCACAAGGTATATCAAGCAATCATTTGCATCTCCGACAATGTTGTTCTGCATTTAATCGCCATTTTCTCAAGAGTCTTCTAATCGAGATCGGAGATGAGTAGTGGGACTGGCCATGATATTCTCTCCATATCCCGTGAGGATCTGGCATCTATGAGGGAGAAATGACAGGCTTTCTACTGTGAGGGTCAGATTGAGGAAGATGTTGGTATAGGCGGAAACAGATTGGAGAGTTCGCATGGGGTGATTCAGTAATTGTACATTATCATTGAAAATTAGAGAGTATATCTAGACGTTTCCCATGCCTATTGTAGACCATTTATTCTAGCCCGTACTCCAACGCTAATAACGATTCAAAAAAAGATAAAGAAAAGGCGACCGATATATCAGCGCACCCGGGGTATATTTAACTCATAAGGTAATGACTCTCCAGTCTGAACCTTGCTCAGCTTGATCACGCTTGTTTGGCTTATAGATCTCATACTAGAACTGGAACTTGAGCTGCTGCTAGTATAAAAGTCCCTGGCCAGTCTTTGCGATCCAGGTAGTTTAGGCCATGTGCTTCGGGGAGCAACAAAAGCGGTACCGACATGTGACCGATTCGGCGTTGTATGATCCGCACCATGTCTATGAGAACGTGCTGTTCGGATGGTTCCTTCACTGCCACTACGTATACTAACACTCCTCAAGGATGATGCGAGTGAACGACTTTGTGGTGTGGTGGGAGTGGGACTAGATGACGTATCGCCGTCAATGTCGCTCTCCTGGTCGTCGATGGCTAGACTCATCATTATTGCAGGACTGAGTGGTTCCATACCGCGAAGAAGTTCTGCGAAATGTTTCATCAGATCGCGGAATTCGACTTCGCTGATAGCGTTAGAGGAAAATCGAGCGTACTCGTAGGCTGACAGAAAAGATGTGGCGATGGAGGAATCGTTGACAACGCCAAATCCAGATAGATGACCGATGTAGTCGCGCAAACACATCGCCGCAGGTCGTTGAAGGACATCCACTGCTCTGAGATCAGGCATGGGCGGTTGAGACGTCGATTGTGGGTCAGGGGGTGCTAAAGATACGGCCTTTGCTTCGATCAAATGAGGTAACTCGAGAACCACAGTGATGTACTGTAAATTTGGCAGAACCGCGGCGGTTGGAGAAGACCATCCATCGTGGGAAATTTGGCCCCAAACGGGTTCTTTTGTAGATATACCAGCTGTAGATCCATGAGACCCTTTCTCGCCCATTTCCCTCTCAGAGCGACTATTCTCAACAGCGATTGTCGCTTCACCTAGTGTGTCTTGCGTCGATACTAGTGTAGTCGCATGCTGATCTATTCGTGGTCGTGAATCCCATGCTAGTGTAGCACTTCTCGCCAGACTCGCCACAATCATTTTTCGAACTTTTTTCTCGACATCGCCTTCTTCGATAGGTATCCATGTTTTCGGTATCGCTTTTATGACTTCCTTGTTTGTGTAAATCCGCGTCGCGAAGAGCACGAAGGCCGAAACTATAGTGACACCGTAGCATATAAGGATTACAAAGGAATTGTATAATTGATGATTCGCTTGGGCTTGGACGACGGTGTCGAGAGGAGTAACGAAGATTAGACCTCCGATTACAACGTAGAGGATGACAAAAGTCGAAACATAGGCGACAGAGCCCAGTGTCCAAGTACCCGGCTTCCAAGTACCCAGCTTCAGAGAATCCAGCTTCATATTGACGACATTGTCTGTTTGGGCATTAAGCTCCCTGCAGGTCTTAACAGAAGAGGGGCTTATCCACCTTAAGTATGCTATGCAACTATATGTATGGAGCTATCATGTAGGGTGTAATGAACACTCTCCTCCTTGCAAGAAAAGGGAGCAATTGTGAGATATGTCGAATGATTAATATCGATCTCAAAGGTAAGCAGTTTGTTGATATGTATTTTGATGGTAAGACTGAATGATGATTTTGATGTTGAATGTAATAAGATTACAGTTACAGTGTATTGATAAAATTGCGACGAAGGGGAAATTGGAAGTGGACCTGGTTAAGGGACATGGACAAGGACAAAGTACGTACCTGGCGAACCGGACTCTCTAAGTAGCCTTTGTGTGCTCGAGGCAGGAACTGAGATTAGCGAGTTCCTCTTTTTATTTTAGCTACATATTACTTATTATGATGTATGGAGGAGGTATATAAAACAACAAGCACAGAATCAAAGACAAGCAAGACCTTTATTACTACCTATTGCACTTATTGAAAATGTTTAAAAGCTTTCGCATTTTGCACGGGATCCTGCTATTTTAAGAATTTGAGTTGATCACGTCTACTCCCAGTCGAACCACGGCTATGGTATATGCTACCGTGCTACCATATACCTACTTAAAGTTCGACAACAACATAAACTCAAGAACTTTTGGGTTTGTAAGTGAGAAAATAACCGTCACCAGGAGAGGCTAACTGGTCGATTATTTGCTCTTACCTCTTGCAGTCCATTGCTGTGCATGCAGCCTACAACTTTAGTCCTGCATACTCCTGCGCGTTGACAATCGCAGTGTAGTGTATGTTAGTACGATGTACTCGTATACTTACAAGAGCTCTATACAGATATCTTTGGTCCGCCATTTGCTTTAATCGCTTCGCTTCTCATCTGTGCACGAGCGTGCATCGTATCACGCGCATTACTCTCATGGGCCTCATGGAACTCTTTGGCATTCGTCATTATGCTGGTAGGCTTTGGTGGTAAAGGGACTCTTATTCTTGACATAACAAATTACCCAAAATGCTCCCCCACCCCCCTTCCAGCAAGAAGCAATGAGTCTTGGGTATGTTATGTCATTTGCCTACATAATTTGGGACTTGGGTTAAGCAAGCTGTGGCTGGTTTCCTAGCATGGGACTCAATGTGTACCTCGTCTTCAGCAACTCCAGCTTCGAATTACTTCGATTGCCCTTCTAGCTTTTACGTCGGCTCCAGCAACATCGAATTACTTAGCGGGTGGAATTGATACTCACGACAACAACGAGGGATGGGGATACGTTATATACACTACAAGTCCTGGTTTTGGCAATGAGCATTGCATCAATCGGCTCCAGAAAACGCCTGAATATCTACTCGGAAAAGGAAACGATGCCCAATTACTGATGCATTTCAAAAGATGGCTTTGGGATACCATTGCTAATGCTCAATAATGATTGAAATGCTTGACACATATGGCACTATTGGATCCGTACACAGAAGCAATAAGCCGTCGATCTTCGAATTGACCATACAATTTAAAGGACTATCTTCAACCAACAAGATTGCTTTATCAACGTAAATACCTTGCCTACCATGGTCACTGATAGTTCTGGCGTATCCCTTTTCCACGGCAAATCATCGATTACTTGGTCACAAATACACCATGGTCATCGGTGCTCTGATCACTAGTAAATTCTGTACCATTGCTCTGTCGTTCATCCACCGTTGATCGAATTCTCGTTATGTTTTTCTTTGCTTGCACGCAGGTCCAATTTGAGCCCTTTTGGAAAATAGGTTAGGGATAAGATATATATGCGTAGATAATGATGATTATGACAAGAACGATAATGATAACAGTAGAGATTATGGCATAGAAAGAATTGTCTTATTGGTTTAAAACAAAACGACTTTCTTATTGTCTATAAACCCGGGGAATTTATCTTTTCTTCCAAAAGGAATCTCAAGTAGATATCATAGTTGTATCGCGAAACTTGACTATATGTTGTATCCGCAGTCCAGATCATGAAGAGATTAGAGAATATGTTGGATTGCGAATTGAAAGGATGCGTATTGTCACGTGATAGACTAGCTCAGGACAAAGTCGGGCGCTAGGTATCGAAGCTTGAAATCGTTATGATGTGCTTGCATCTTCCAACATTTACAACCTCAGAATCAATCCTACAAACCCACCTCAACTTGCTTGGGAGGCTTCACATAATTGCCAAAATAGAATCTAGGGATCATTCCCAAGCTTCTCATTATGGCACCGTCGCAGGACACCATGTTCCGCTCAGCGGACATGAGTTTGGTCCAACTCTACATCGCCAACGAAATTGGACGCGAGATCGTAAACGCATTAGGAGAGCTTGGGCAAATTCAATTTCGTGATGTATGTCTCAAGTCTATCAGATTATGATGAGTTACTAATGGATTGCGCAGCTCAACTCCGACGTCACTGCTTTTCAACGGACCTTCACTCAGGAGATAAGACGACTCGATAATGTCGAAAGACAGCTTCGTATGTGCCAGCCTTCATCTCTTGTTTCATCGATACTAATTGATAATTAGGATACTTCCACACCCAAATGGATAAAGCAGGAATCCCCCTTAGAAAGCTAGACCTTGACATCGAAACTCTAGCCGCTCCTTCCGCCACCGAAATCGACGAGCTTTCCGATCGCAGCCAGAGCCTCGAGCAACGAATCGCATCATTGAATGACAGCTATGAAACTTTGAAGAAGAGGGAGGTAGAGCTTACTGAATGGAGATGGGTTTTAAGAGAGGCCGGGTCTTTCTTCGATCGAGCTCACGGAAATGTGGATGAAATTAGAGCTTCCACCGACAACGACGATGCTCCTCTCCTGCAAGATATAGAACAATCCCACCAAAATGGGGACGCCGAGCGGTCGTTTTCTGGTATGAATATTGGGTTCGTGTCCGGAGTCATTCCCCGGGATCGTATTGCAGCATTCGAGCGTATCTTATGGAGAACCCTTCGAGGTAATCTTTACATGAATCAATCGGAGATTTCAGAACCCATTGTTGATCCCACAAATAACGAGGCCATCAACAAAAACGTGTTTGTCATTTTCGCACATGGAAAGGAGCTTATTGCTAAGATTAGAAAGATCTCGGAGTCTCTTGGTGCGGATCTTTACAGCGTGGATGAGAATAGCGATCTTCGTAGGGACCAGATTCATGAAGTCAACACTCGTTTGAGCGATCTTGGTAGCGTTCTTCGTAACACAAAGCAAACACTTGACGCTGAACTCACTCAAATTGCACGGAGCCTGGCTGCCTGGATGGTCATTATCAAGAAAGAGAAGGCTGTCTACCAAACACTGAACCTATTCTCGTACGATCATGCGAGGAAGACTTTAATTGCTGAGGCTTGGTGCCCCTCCAACTCTCTGCCTTTGATCAAATCAACTCTTCACGATGTCAACAATAGAGCAGGCCTTTCTGTGCCCTCAATTATCAATGAGATTAGGACGAACAAAACTCCTCCGACCTACCAGAAGACTAACAAATTCACGGAAGGCTTCCAAACGATTATCAATGCTTATGGTACAGCAAAGTACCAGGAAGTCAATCCTGGTCTCCCAACCATCGTCACTTTCCCATTCCTTTTCGCCGTCATGTTTGGTGATTTCGGACATGGTGTTATCATGGTTTGCGCAGCTTCGGCCATGATCTAT
This sequence comes from Botrytis hyacinthi, assembly GCA_004786245.1. Taxonomy (NCBI): domain Eukaryota; kingdom Fungi; phylum Ascomycota; class Leotiomycetes; order Helotiales; family Sclerotiniaceae; genus Botrytis; species Botrytis hyacinthi. Next base: position 16,183 of record PQXK01000184.1, on the reverse strand, counting down.
TGGGAGAAATCATTGAAGAAAGTTCGCGACGAACTTTTCTCAATGGCTTTCTATGGTCGATACATCATGTTAATGATGGGTATTTTCTCTATGTACACTGGTCTTATCTACAATGATGTATTCTCCAAGTCTTTTTCATTCTTTCCAAGTGCTTGGGCTTGGTCAGAGAATTACCCCGACTCTATTGAGGCTCATCTCAGAGAGCCAACAGGATATCGATATCCTTTTGGCCTCGACTGGATGTGGCATGATACGGAAAACGACCTTCTGTTTACCAACAGTTACAAGATGAAGTTGAGTATCTTGATGGGTTGGTGCCACATGACCTACTCACTGTGCTTGTCCTATATCAATGCCCGTCACTTCAAGACTCCTATCGATATTTGGGGTGTGTTCGTCCCAGGCATGATTTTCTTCCAAGCTATTTTTGGTTACCTTGTTTTTGCCATTGTCTACAAATGGTCAATAGACTGGCAGGCCATTGGCGAATCGCCTCCAGGTCTATTGAATATGTTAATCTACATGTTCTTGTCGCCCGGAACGATTGAAGAGCCGCTTTACTCTGGCCAAGGATTTGTTCAAATCTGCCTTGTTCTCATTGCCGTCGTCCAAGTGCCAATTTTACTACTACTCAAGCCATTCTATCTTCGATGGGAACACAACAAAGCACGAGGAAGAGGTTACAGAGGCATTGGCGAAACATCCCGAGTTAGCGCACTTGATGGCGACGATGATGATGACCACACTTTGGACGGTAGAATAAGTATGAATAGCGAAGGTGAAGGTGTCGCTATGATTACACAAGATATTGGAGATGAAGAACATGAAGAATTTGAGTTTTCGGAAGTCATGATTCATCAGGTTATTCATACAATTGGTATGTTTTCTTACCCTCATAGTTTGATCGTTACTAACATTGTCTAGAATTCTGCTTGAATTGTGTGTCTCACACCGCCTCATACCTTCGTCTATGGGCCTTGTCCCTTGCACATCAACAACTTTCCGTTGTGTTGTGGGATATGACCCTTTCCATCGGTCTTCATATGACCGGTGTTGCAGGTGTCTTCATGGTCGTGGTAACATTCACCGCATGGTTTTTCCTCACAATTGCCGTATTGGTTGTTATGGAAGGTACTAGTGCAATGTTGCACAGTCTTCGTTTGCATTGGGTCGAAGCTATGAGCAAGCATTTCATGGGAGATGGCATACCTTTCGAACCATTCTCCTTCAAGCAAATGCTAGAGGATGATGCTTCAGCAGCTGATATTTCTTAAGAGTCGAATAGTTCCTTGTCTTTATTAGTTTCTTTTTCATCCTCGTAGATCCACCTGTAGAATCAAAATGTACTTTGCCATAGCTGTTTCAATATCAGTTATTGATTACTCTAAATTTATCAGTGAATTGATGAAGGGACAGCTTTTTGCCTCCCTCTAACGGTGACGATCGACTTTGCACGCGATATTTACACTAAGCGATTCGCTACGCTTTGCAGGACGTGACTAACCTTTGGGTCGTATCCAGATCCCAGATTCCAGATACCAAAGAATCCCGGGCTCGTGATGCATCATCAGGGTGGATATACTTGTTGGTGGCACCAATCATCCTAAATCTTTTCGTCTCGTGGGGGGCTTCGGGGGCTTTAACAGTGGAGTAATGCTGTACTTCGTACTGGTAGAGGCTCGAGAGAGGTACCTGGCCTGGATTGTAGACGGCAGATTTTATATTAAATTCGTATGACATAAGTGAGACATTCATTGCATTGTTACTTGTTGCAATCCTTTATCTCGTATATGAAGAACGGTGTATAGGAAACAGCTCCCTAGGTACGTTATCTACACCGATATTCCAGAAAAATGGCTCATTCTCATCTTTTTTCGGGTTGTGCTGCGTAATCGATAAGGCGGAAGAAAACAAGCTTTCCCCTTGTATCCCCTGCTCATCGCCCCGCGACCACTAATTTTTGGGTCAGAGTTACACATAACGGCAGAATTGAGAACAGAACCCAATCAACCCAATTTTTATTACTCTGATCCTTTTTTTATTATATTCGTACTTGCTCCATTTTCTCTCCAACTGAACTGTTCACCCCACTTTCCTTCTCCTTTCTCCGCTCTTGTTCTTAAGAGCTTGTTTTCCTCCATTTTACTGAAGGAGCAAGAAGAACGGTGCCGTTCAGTCTTTCTTAATCATTCACTTCACCTCAGCCTTGTACTAACTTGTACATACAAATACAACCTCGTTGTTTATAAGATTGCAGAAGAGCTTTCGACCTTTTCATTGAATCACATACAACACCAAATTAGAGAAAGAAGAAACGATAGACAACATGGCGTTTAATAACAGAAAGTTTTCCATGAATAGGTCCACTGGAGCTCCAAGATTGTCTTCCAAACCAAACAGAAGATTCTCTACACATGATCCTTCTGCCAATGGTAAGTTCTTTACTTTATTTCTCAAAGTTTCTTACAGAAACCATATATAATCCCAGAGAGTCATCGCATCTCTCTGAGATATAGCCATCATCTTCTAGAGCAGTAGCTCTTTTTGAACGGCATAATTTCGGGGGATATTCAAAAATCCCGGGGATCGCGGGGCAGAGACTGTAAAAGATGACTATGTACTATCATATTCAGGTCCCTCTATGAATGTACAGGAGATCGCACTGTTTGTTCACTTGCTTCTTAGAGATTAGCTGACCATGGACGAAGAAATGGACTCCAAGATTCACAAGCAATTCCGCAATGCCCACGAAGGCCACAAAACTCACGCAGGACTCGATCCAACCCGTGCCTCTACTGGTGTAGTCTGGTGTACCGAAAGGGCCTATGAGCATGGATTTGCTGAGGAGCCTGAGAAATGGGCGAACCTTGGACAGGGAGCTCCTGAAGTCGATGACGAAATCGCTGGCAGTTTCAAGCGTCCCGAGAGCATCGATATTACAATGGCAGGCAGAGAGTACGGACCTACAGCTGGTATCAAGAGTTTGAGAGCTGCTGTTGCAAACTTGTATAATGTTCATCACAGAGAGGGCAAAGAAAGTCAATATACTTGGGAGAATGTGTGCATTGTTCCGGGTGGTCGTGCTGGATTGATCAGAATTGCTGCAGTATTGAATAATGCATATTTGGGCTTCTTCATTCCTGATTATACTGCATACAACGAGATGTTGTCATTATTCAAGAATGTAAGTCACCCCCCTTTCTCCACTTAGTGGGAAGAATACTTGAAAGCTTACTTCGATTAGTTTGCGGCAATTCCATCCCCTCTCTCTGGAGAAGATGGTTACCATATCCACCCTAACAAAATTGAGGAGGAGATTTCTCGTGGTACCTCGGTCATCTTGACTTCAAATCCTAGAAATCCTACCGGAAAGGTTGTCAAGAACCCTGAACTTGCTGAAATTCAAGATATCTGCAGAGACCGAGCCACTCTCATTATGGATGAGTTCTATGGAGGCTATAACTACACCAGTGATTGCGATGGCACCACAATCAGTGCCGCTGAGAATGTTGGAAATGTCGATGAAGATGATGTTTTGATCATTGATGGTCTCACCAAGCGCTTCAGATTACCTGGATGGAGAATCGCGTGGATTGTTGGACCAAAGGTTTGTTTTACTCTCTCTCTCTCTCTCAAAAATCGCTAGCCTTACTAATGGTGAAATAGGAATTTATCAAAGCCATTGGCTCGTGTGGTTCATACCTTGACGGTGGTGCCAATGTTCCTTTCCAAGAGGCTGCTATTCCTATGCTTGAGCCTAACAAGGTTAGAGAGGAAATGAAGGCTCTGCAAAGTCATTTCCGTGACAAGCGTGATTATGTTATCAACCGTCTTCGTGAAATGGGTTTCAAGATCAAGGAAGTACCTGACAGTACCTTCTACTTGTGGTTGGGTGAGTCAACAAGCGCCAATATATTTTGGATAAAAAAATGCTAACCTAATGGAATTCCAGATCTTGAAGGACTCCCGGCTGCAATTTCCGATGGCCTTAACTTCTTCCAAGCATGTCTCGAGGAGCGTGTCATTGTCGTCCCAGGTATCTTTTTCGACTTGAACCCAAGTAAGAGAAGAGATTTGTTTGATAGTCCTTGTCACCACTTTGTCAGATTCTCCTACGGTCCAACTATGGAAACTTTGAAAATGGGATTGGATGGTATCGAGAGAGTAGTTAATAAGTAAGTTTTTCACGAATATTTCATAGGGCCATTCAGGAAAGTATACTAATAAACGGGTAGATTTACAAAGCCAGGAGAACCATTAGAGCAGGCGATAGAAGATGATGATGAATAGAGAATTATGAAAGCTTTTACATACGAAGAGATGATAGACAGCAAGTTATAGCGGTATGCCTGACTTTAAGCACGATGGATGGTTTCGTTGAAACAATAGCATTTGGAAATACGGAATATATATGATAAATAGAACACACAATGTACTTGAACGAAGATATTCACAACTATTGCACTCTCAATTATCTCTTGCGTCAGGACTAGAAATAGGGGTTATATTATAACAGTCAAGTGTCTGCTTATGCAGAACATATCTGTATGGTTTTTCTTTGCTTGATCGATCTCAATACTAGGTTATTGTTTCCTTGGCATTCACTTCTAGTTTACTCTCCTTTTTCTCCATCATTGGTAGTTTGGTAATCTCGATTTTTCGTACCGAATGCTGGATATTTGAGTACTGCTATGATGTGTAGAGAAGTATTCACAGATGTGCAATTTCCTCTTTTCAAAAGAATTAATGCACATTCCTAATGGGTTGATTGTATCCTTTGATAATTTATAGGATATCTTAATATGTGCATTATGAAGAAAAATTTATGGTAATAAATATATACATGAAACTAAGGCTTTGCTTAGACGTGTAAGATGCACAGGTCTAGAATAAGAGTAAACCCATACGCCCGTACTCCACCAACCTACATTCCACCACCACAATCACCAAACCACACTCTAATTAATCCCCATTCCTCATCCCCGCCGCAATCTTCTCCGCAAGCGCATACACGGTGCTCTGCGGGTGACCGGGCGGCAAAATCGCAAACGCGCTCGCATCCACGACTCTCAAGCCCTTGGTGCCGAAAACCCTCGCTTTGCTGTCCACCACCGCCATGGGATCGCTCTGAGTCCCCATTTTACACGTGCACGCCGCGTGCCACACCGTATGCAGCGTTTTCTGGATCGTCTCGAGGATCTGCGCATCGCTGGCGACGGAGGGACCGGGGAAGTACTCCTGTCCGATGAGCACGGGGGCCATGAATTTCGAGGCGAAGGCGGCGCGCGTGCGTTTGTAGGCGGCGACGGCGACGGCTTGGTCGGTGGGGGAGGTGAGCCAGGAGGGGTTGATAATGGGGAGGTCCGAGGCGGAGGTTGAGGCGAGGGTGACGGTTCCGCGGGAGAGGGGCGCCACGAGCGCGGTGAGGATGGTGGCGTATTGGTAGCCGTCGCGGGGTTGGGTGGTGGGGAGACTGGCGAAGTCGCCGACGTAGCCGGCGCCGGAGAGGTATTCGATTTCGGGCCAATCGGGAGGAAATTGAGAGAGATCGTTGAGGGTGGATGAGGAGAAAGTGTTGCGGAGGGAACTGGGGAGCTTTTCCCAGCCGAGGTAATCGCAGATGGGGTTGGTTAAGGGGCCGATTTTTTCAATTAGATAGGGACCTATGAATTGTGCGGCGGTGTAGATGAGATCGTTGGCAAGTCTGGTCAATGTTTGCACTTTCACGCGATAAGTTGGACCGAAGAAAACATGATCCCACATATTTTGGCCCACGCCCTCGAGGATGGAAATCGCTGGGATATTCCATTTCGCTAGTGTATCTTTGGGGCCAATTCCCGAGAGCATGAGAAGCTGGGGGCTTTGAAAGGCACCCGCTGACATGATGACTTCTTTTCGGGCATTGATTGTGTAAGGGATGAAACCGAGTGATGTGACTTTGACACCGGTGGCTTTCTTGTCGTTATCAAAGAGAATCTTTTGCGCCGTGGTAAGTGAATAGACTTTGAGGTTTGAGCGTTTCTGCACTGTGGAGTCATAATAGGCTGTTTGAGATGACTCTCGTTTTTGGCTGGAAGGATCGATGGTAGAACTGCAATACTGTTTTCCCATGAGCGACCCCGTGTTGAAATCTTGAATGTCATTTATTCCGATTTCGCCTAGGGACCCCTCCATATAACTCGAAAAAGGTTGTGCATAATTAGCATACGAAACCTCCAGCGGTCCTCCCGAAGACGAATATGCAGACTAAAGATGTCAATCAGTATTCTCCACGAAGAGATTGATGAATAAGATATACTTACGGCGCTGAACTCCGCCGATGCATTGGATGCGCGACTCGATCCCGGAGGAGTGAACCGAACACTCTTTTGAAAGAAAGGAAAGAGCCCATCAAAAGTATACGATTGATCATCCACTGCATCAGCCCATTTCTGATACGACTGCGTGGTACCACGCTGATAGATCATGAAGTTCCTCGCTGAACTTCCACCGAGACATTTTCCCCGGGCATACGAAATCGAGCGACCCGCTGCACCAGCTTGGGGTGTCGTCACGAAATTCCAATCCACGAGCGGATTGGTATCAGCTGGACTAGAGCCCGCCCAGAACGAGTCTCCAGCTGGCGTTGAGCTGAGTGCAGGATTGGTGATCTAAATCTGTTTAGCAAATTCATGATCTCGTGACGAAGATGTTTTTTTGTGCCTACCTGGTAGAAAGTTCCGGCTTCAATGACTGCTACTGTGGTCCCCGAATCTTCGGATAACCTTGAGGCTATTGTCAGCCCTGCGGTTCCACCGCCAACAACTACATAGTCGAATGTAGTATCTGCTCTCTTAATTGGACCATCGCTTGTGGGGGCAGCAATGGTCAGAGGGATTGCAGCGGCAACATATAAGAGAGACTTGAAATGCATCTTTGCGATCACCGAGAGGAGCATGTACAGTTCTGCGATAAACGCACATCAAAGGAGGAATAATCCTCAACTTATAGACATATTTCCATGTCCAAGATAACTTCTAGGCATGAGATCATACGATGGAACTACCCATAGCCAAGGAGCACAAAGAACTACTCGCAGCCGAATCCCCATACTAAGCCTCCCCACACGAGATTAAAAGTAGAAATAGGGTTGCGCCAACCTACCAATAAGCGATAGCTTTCCCACGGCGAGCATACCATTATCGAATTAGCATCAATTCCAAGACTCTCCAAAATATCCACTCTAGTTCCAAGAGGTCCCTGCGAACAGCGCTAAGCCGCATTTAGAAGAGACGAAGCCAAGCTCATATTATTAGATTCCGTATTGCCTAGCTAGGAAACGGGACGATATTGTTACCGCAGCATTGCCAAAAAAATGTAAGCTATTTGATAATTCCCATGTTGTTCCTGGGTCCATGTGCCCAGAAACTTAAAGTGGACTATACTAGAAGTAGCACTCAAGCTATAATGATCTACCGTTTTTGGTGGTAGGCTAAGAAGTGGGAAAGCATTTGGGGGGTTCGGGTGTGCGGACGGACGGGCCCTTGCATCGTGGTATTGAGTCGTGTTGTATAAACATGTCATAAGATCTGGGACCCCCATACGCGCATACTATCAAGAATAACGACATTCAATATTTCTAAGTTGCACGTTATCTTCGAGGCGAAGCTTCCACGTTTGTGAAGATTTGGAGACACAATTAAGTTTCGGAGATATACTTGATTGAAACAACTCACAGGCTCACAGCAGGAGCCAAATTTACTAGTTTCTGCAGGAACGAGATGATGCATAAAGTGTGGGGAAATTCCCGCGTGATATTTGCCAATGAAGCAAGTTAATTTGACTACATCTACAGCCATCCAAACCTTATTCTATGCAGACGAACTGCATGTTAGTATGCAAGAGGAATGATCTCTATTAGTAGCGTCAAAGCTCAAGTATCGCTCCTTAAAGAAGCTACTTCTTCATGCAAAGCCAGGTATGGGAAATGTGACGATGCCATCCCATACCCTCACAGCTGCTACATCAGGCTCAATGCCAGAACCTCGAGTTCTCGCCAATTGCAATATCTGTAGTGCTGTGGCTGTGAGATGTAAAGGGTACCTGAGACGGCTTGCTTCCTCGATTGCTGTATTCTATTTGATTGTGAGCACCATATACTCACATGGCATGATTTCGAAGGGTTCTTGGAAATTACTTACTAGACGAGCAATAACATCATTGATGGAGGATTTCGAGGCACACTTTCCACTTAACAAAGCTGGCACTCTATCCACAAACATGACGCTTGCTCCAGCCGCCCCTTTTACTATATCGTATAGCATCCCGGTGTCTAGACCTATAGCTTTACCAAAAGCCATTGCTTCTACTGCTGCGACTAAATGTACACCTGCTAGTATATCTTCAACTAGCTTCAATCTCGGGTCATCCACACTTGTAGTAAAGGCTGTAGTCTGTTCGAAGACAAGACTTGGCCGGGTAGGCATATAAGCTCTGACAAGCCCAGAATCATCGTCTAGACCAAACCCAGAACGTACGCCGGACGCCAATACTTGCTCGGCTGCAGAGCAAAGGAACAGTGGACATTTGACTCTACGACCATCAGCTGTCACTATACCCATATCTTTAACGAAAATGTTCAAAGCCGAAAACGGATGAAGATTATTCTCCAACATATGCGGTACTCTATTTCCTAGCATCCAGCTCTCTCCGGATGATTCAACAAGATAGTCAAAAGCTTGCTTGGTATTAAGACCCAGGAATGCAGCAAATCCCATTGCTTCTGATGCCATAATCATGTGTATACCCGCGAGAGCTTGATGTACCATTTTAACCTTGGTACCCGCCCCCAAACCACCAGGGATTAGATGTAATGGATCTGCCATGGCGTCCAATACCGGATTCGCGGCGTTCAGCGATTTTTCCGGCCCCGAAGCGAGAACCACAAGCGTACCAAGAGCTGCTCGACCGGTACCTCCGGATACAGGTGCATCTACCAATTCCACATCTTTCCTGTTATATTTATTGTCGAGTAATTCTCTAACTTCCGGTACGTGTTCGGGGAAAGCGGTGGAGCTTAATATTATCGTAGCATTCGGTTGCAACTCGTGAATAGCTCCAGTGACATCGTCAAAAAGAACGGAAAGTGTTTGCGCAGCTGTCGCTACCATGATCACGATGTATTTTGCACTGGCGACGGCAGATCGAGGCGTGGTAGCCGTGTTTCCGCCCGCAGATCTGAATTTCTCGAGTGTGGGTTCGTGGACATCGAAGCCAGTAACAGAGAATGTTTTGAGGAGATTCGTAGCCATGCCCATCCCCATAGCTCCCAGACCAATGAAGGCCACGACTGGTTCATCAAATGAAGGCATGTTGTCAATGTACTCGTAGAATGAACAATAGAAGAAGAACGGGAACAACAAGAACTGAGCAAATGCTACTTGTAAACTTGAAGAAGGGTGATTTGAAGTTCTCCATTATGAATCTTCCCCTACCAAACTCACCATTTAAGGTACCACATAAATGGATCCATCCAATATCGGATCCTCATAATTCACCCCAACAGCAGAACAAACATGACGTTCATGTCCACATACAGCAGTTCGAATCATTTACCATCTTTGTTCTTGTTTCGTGGGGGTTCCCGGATACATATCCGTCAAATCAATACCCCATAAGCTACCCCTACCCCGCTCTAATCAGACCAACCAAAAAAGCGATAACTATACGGAGAAATATTTATACTTTTTGAATTACTTAACTTGTTAACTACGAGTAGTTATACAATATCAAATTGAATAATTAACTTTTCTATTTGTAAGTCATAATAAAAAGCAACTAGGAGCTTTCGGATCATTTCTTTCTCGTCTTTTTCTTTACATTCAAGCGCATGTCAGTGTTTCTTTCCGATATCAAGATATCACCCCTGGTATCTTCAATGTATACCTAGGTAGTTCTACCCTACTCTGAGTGGCTCCCCTTTTTCCATCATAAAATTTCAGTAGATGGACGATACACTTTACTTGCTCAAAATAAAGTCTCAAAACAGTATCATCCTCTCCATAATCACAATATGAGATATTAAATCTTTCCATCTCATCTTCTACTCTTCTATACGAACCAATTTTCCAAATCCCAAGAATAGGGTTACCCATTAAAATATTAATCATGCCATTCCATTTCAACGCCATTCATATCTCATCCATGTATACCTCGCGACATATCATCTATCATCTAAACATTAATACTGTTCTGTTTTTTTCTAGTTCTCCAACCTTGAATTTTAACCTTAACCTTCCCTCTATTTCTATGACCCATCCCGATCATCTCCAAACGGACTTTCTCCTCACGAGCAAGTTCCAAATCCACTCTGACACCCAGTTCCACAGTACGTACTCGTACTACCACACCATCCGTATTGAGAACAGCAGTTTCCAAACGAGCTTCCCTGGCACGTATACCCATTACCACACGACGCATCAGTTGAGACTTTCAACGACGATGTTGCAGTAGCTTTTGACGTCGTGGATGTAGATGTTGATGCAGATGTAGATGTAGATGTAGATGTAGATGTAGCTGAGCTTGTGGTTCCACTACTACCACTATTTCCAATATTATTATCAGCAGCGCCAATACTCTGTGGATTCCAGAACACTCCATTGGGATCGATGGTTTGTTTAATGGCCAACAATTTGTTATAGGCAGTTTGTCCGTATCCGAGCATCGCGGCATCGTTTGCGCTTAGTTCTGGGTCTACATAGTTGAGATATACCCCGAAATCGCTAGATGCGCCAGCTGAAAGAGCGCTATTGAGAGAGTCGACGAAGGGTGTTATAGCGTCATCATATGGTGGCAAAGAGTTGGATGTAAAGCCGTAGTTCTGTCAAGTGTTAGTTAGATGTGCGAATACTCGAATTGTCAAGAGAAGGAGTCTTACCTGGAAAACCCAATGAGCGTCACGATCAGAGTATGCCGAAGAGTCAGAAGAAGGCACATTTATCTGACTATCGGCACCTCCATACAAATCAATAATAGTATACCAAGGGGAAGGGGCATTTCTTCCTTGATTCAGAATATAGGTGAAGTAGCTAGTCAGCTGAGCGGAAGTCAACGGCTCTGCGTTCTTCGTAACCACAGATTTGGCATAAAATGTATCGTGAGCAGCATATCCAGTCAATGGTTCTTGAAGCTGGCCTCCATTGTTTGCACTGACTAAAGCATCTGTCCACCCTAGAGATTTAACACTGCTAGTATCGGCGGTGGGAAAAGCGGACAATATCTTTGGAAAAGTGACGCTCTCGAATTGGTTCTGATCACAGCTCATGCACCAGCCACTAAGACTGAATGACCCATAGTTGTCGATGTAAATACCCAATGTGATATTTTTATTGATCTTGGTAGCGTCGAGGGTAAGTTCTTGGAGTTTGGTGAAGGACGAGACAGCAGTGCTGACACTATCTAGTGTTGCGGGAATACCCGCTGCGAAGGTAAGAACAGACGATGGAGCGGCAAAAGTCTGGAGGTAGAAGGCTGTCGCGATAGCAAACGAATCGGCAGCTCCTCTCATTGCGTAAAATATATCAGGATAAGCTGTGGCCGTCGTGTAGAGTTGTGTTCCATTGGCAAGAACCACATCGAGACCAACGATAGTGTCAAGAGCCAGACCCCAAAATCTAGACGTGTATCCATAACCTCCATGAGTGAAATGTCCACCTATTCCAACCCCTGGACATGTTCCATGCGGAACAGCTCGTTTACCCTGACTGTAGAGTCCAAGGGCGAGATTTCCTAAACGTACACCTCCTCCAACAGTAGCAACGTTGGTTTCTAGAACATCTTTGATTAGGAATCGTTCAGAACGCAGATTCAAGATACCGTTTGAACTTACGGGCATCAACGCTTATAGAATTGAAGTTCTCGAGACTGACGATAAGACTTCCATCTTTACCACCAGTTGAATAGCTAGCATATGAATGCCCGCCTGATTTAGCCTGTACTTTAAGTCCGGCAGCGGCCGCACAAGTGATTGCGTCACTGACATGCTGTGAGGTGGTAGGTAAAGTGACCATAGCAGGGGTATATGGTAACCGAAGATTATAAGGGGAAATGGTTGTAGCCCATGAAGATGAGGAACTATCTTGATATGGGACAGAGTGCTGAGTCAAGCAGTCTTGAATACTTGAAGCGCGGGTTTCGACTCCACCAAATGGGTATGAAGAAGCCAGCGGGATAACTAACAAGCCAAATATGATTCGGGCCATGATGGTTCGAAAGCCATGCTAGAAGTCATGTTAGCAACATGATCTTTTGACAATGGTACTTCACGTGATTGTGGCAATAAGTCTAAGAGTCTTCAAGACTGTTAAGCACGAATTAGCTTGTGCGTGCTTACAATTTGTGGATTTGTCCGATGCATTGCGGTTTTGCGATTTCTGGTGGGGAGAGATGGCTAGTTAGGTAAAAAAAAAGGCCAAAAGAAAAGAAGTCCGGATGAAGAGTGATGTCGAACTTGAACAATGAAGGGAAATATGATCTTTTAAGAACACCACATCATACCTCTCCTGAAAGGTCATGATTCAAGTCACTTTGATGCCGAACCATGATACTGTGTACCGTTGGAATAGGAGAAATTGTGGATGGCTTCAATGTTTGATTGAGATTTTTGCTGATCGCCATCTGCCAAGGCCCGCCGGCAGGGACTGAGCACTTGCAGCAGACGCCAAAAAATAAAAATAGGCATACATATGTAAGGAGTTGGTTGTGTTTACGGGTTCCATTGTGTTGCTCTCGGAACAATTTGGCCAAAGCTGCGGTGAATCACTATTGATGACATGCATTGACACATGCGGATATCCACAAAATATCTTGTACCATAAAGTAAATACGAACTGCAGCCTACTAAGCTACTCTCAGCTGTGTATGCCGCCCATTCATGCCATTTCCATATAATTTGATAAGTTCCATTCAGAACTCTTCCAAACGCCTTGTCCAAAACGATATTATCGTTGTCATACGCATTCCATGTCTCCTGTCATGTCGTACATACTCGTGAAGCTTCGTTGATCGAAGCCTAGGGTCAATCAATTACCTTCCCCCGGGTTTGGGATTCCATCCCCACTTCTGCTATGATATTGCTTTCTCAAAAATTGTTCAATTGGCACATCGTGTTGTGGCCGAACTGGTGGTGCTTCATTGCCCTTCACCGTTGTATCCTCCGGTCCTTGTTCCAAAGTTGATTTTTGTAATGCGCTTATGCCTGGTATCCACGAAAATGCTTTCATCATTAGCAGTCTGCTGTTGGGATTTTATGGTTCAGCCTGATCAGCAATGCTGAATTATTTGCCTACCTTTCTCTGTCAGGCTTTCTTCTTCCTTTTCTGGTTGTCCCCCACAGGCAGCTTGATTCAATTTATCTTTCAAATCGCCCTTCCTAAACTTGTTCCCGTGTGCATCTTTTCCCACCATGTTCTTGTCTTGGTCAGGATCATAAACGCCGTCTTTAGAAATCGCAGATACACTGTTGGCTACAGTCTCGTATGCGGAAGAAGCTGTGTTCTTCAATTGATCAATGGTCGAGGGTTGAGATGACATGTTGGAGAAGTCTGTGGCCAGTCAGTCAGTCCAACAAGATATGAAACAAATAAGAGGATTCTTTGGTGGAAGGAGTGCCAACCGAGTCAATTGAAGGCTGGCAATGCTGTGAGAGCTAGCCAACGCGCGTAGATGTGAGGCTTGAAGATAAAAGGTATATAATGGATCAAAAAAAGACGAGCGAGCCTGGAATTGAACTTAATCCGTTATCGATGTGATTGTATGGTGATAGCTTGTAACGTAACATACAAGATAACGTCCTTTGTTCTCGTGCCTGACAGAGAATATCACCAAGTTATCCGCTTGACGTCAGTGAGGGAGAAACAGCCAAGCAATTGCTTTAAGGTGTCATCTTCCGATTATCCGTTGGAGGCATCTTAAATCTTGAGAAAGTTGGATAGAAAATGGAATCAATTAATCATAATAACCAAGCTGCCGCAACAAAGCTCAAAATAGTATCAATCAATTCTTATATTGTCAGCCCTATAGGTTATTCTTTCATCTGGCCCACCGAGCCCACCTACTGATAATAAGTACCGGTACAGCCCCTTTCGGTGTCTACCCGGATCAAGTTAATCGCCGCTATTTGGATGTTCCGTTCTTTGCATTGTAATTTGTGAAAATCATAACAAGAATGAGATTCTATGAAGATCAGGAACAACCTTGGAACCTTGAAATTGACCTACCGGTATCTGATCCAGGAATAGGTATTGAACATCAGTCTGGACTCTGAAGCCTTTTACTCCATATATAGGTACATACTTAGTAACCTTAAATACGGGTAGAAGGGACTTACTCGCGTAGTTACCAATCTTTTATAAGTCGACGTTGATTGACCAAGATGAAGGTTGAGTGAGTGGGTGAGTGGGTGAGTGAGTGAGTATACTAGGTGCTCCATTCAAGCTTCATATGGGACATGTAGGATTTATCTATCCAATATTTCCAATGATCAGTAAGCAGCTACCTCTAGGTCTCTATTAATAAGGTTAACATCTCAAATAAACCTAAATAGATCACCAGCCGGAAGAGGAACATTACCCGATTTCCCTACTACGTGCACGTCCCTGCTATATGCACGATCTCGATCACTCATTTTGAATAACTTTAAAAATTAATAACAATTCTAATTTATAAGATAAAGAGCTAGCAATTTAATTGATAAATAACAAGAAATAATATTATCTAAAAATATAATAAAATCTTCAGATTTTGAATTTCGATGGAACTTGTAGTGCTCGCTCTCTACTAGATCGCAATATAACTTCCTCTTTCTTTTTCTTCGAATTATTAGCCTTTATAGTATCAGAGAGCTTTATAGTCTTTATTGATATTAAATTTATAGTAGAAAAAGCTTTGAAGAACTTTTTATCTCTTTTGATTAGAGATTTTGTTGATTTTAGAGTCTTTTTAATCTCCTCTTTTGTATTACATACAATCTAACAATTAGCCTTTTTCTACAATACTCTCTTTTTCATCTCTATCTCCTTTTATTCCTTCTCAGCTTTCTTTTCAGCTTTTATTTAAAGCTTAGTTTTCTTCTTTTACTTCTCTTTAAATACTTTATCTTTTTAATATACTCTAGTTTTAATAATAACAAAAGATGATTATAAAAACGCACTATTCCCCTCTTCTCCAATAAGATTTAAATACTTTAAACAAGCTCTTTTCCTTTTTTCAAGTTTTAGAGCCTTTTCTAAATCTTTAGATCTATATCTTTGTATAGAAGCTTTAGCTTTTAATGTAATTGTAATCTTAAAAAGCTTTAAAGTGATTTTATAGGTGGGAGTATAATAAAATTCTAATTTTATTTTATGTATTGTTTTTGATGTATATGGTATAGCAAGAGTATCCCTGTGAGTTTTAAATAATATAGATGGTATAGAAGGGGTTTCCGAAGTAATACAATCGATTGTAAAACTCCTATTTATAGAATATATGCCTGTTTTTTCAAAGGATTATAAGATATTATACCTTGTATAAATAAGTTTTCAAGCCTTTTTAAATATACCCCAAAACATATATTTTGTTATACCAATAATTCTCTTGCTATTATGTATCAAATTATTTAATAATATACTGTAATTTGTTGAAAGGGCACCGAAGGTTTCAATGTTGAGAGGCTGTAGTCAATGTGTAAAATGAGGGGGGAGAATTAAAACAATAATCTTTAATTTATTATATTTTGAAAGAAATTCTATATTGATATAACTAGAATAATTATTGATAATAAATAGATGATATCTTCTATTTACTTTTCGATATATAATAGGGTTGAATACATTTATAAGTCAATATAGGCTAAAAGCATTCGACAATCACCTATTACTTGAGGCTCCAAAATAGGCTTTATCCTTCTCCCCTATATCCTAAACCCATATATCTTGTAAATCCCCTAAGTCTTCTTTATAAATAAAAGCGGGAGGGAGAGCTGTTCCATTAGTGCATATAGCTGCTAATAGAGTGATAAACTCTTTTAATCCATCTTGTCTAGCTTTTATTACTCTGCCTCTATTATAGGTGCTAGTATTTATTATTCTCTTCATAGTTCTCTCTATATCGATTATAAAGCTTTTCTTGTTTCAATTATATATATCTCTTAATTGTATATTATATT
>PQXK01000183.1:0-77993 GCA_004786245.1 Botrytis hyacinthi | reverse complement strand
CCCCACCCCCCCACTATATTTCCCAGAGCCTCCCCAAGTCTTTAGACCTTACTCACAACATCCCATCCCAAATCCCAGATCCCAAATCCCATACTCCATTTCCCCCACCATTTCCTCCGTGCTTGTGCATCTATGTACACATCCACACCCCCCACAAATCTCCTTCCTCTCTTCCTTCCCTCCCCTTCATAGACCTCTCCCCATCCCATATATCCGCCATCTCCCCTCCCCTTCTTTTCCTTCTCCCCTCCACAACCCACCCAAATCCCTCGTAAGACAACTCTCAACTTCAACTTCCACCTTCCAACTTCCAATTTCCACCTTCCAATCCCCATCCCTTTTCCTTTTTCCTTTCTTTCCTTTCCTTCCCTTTCCCCAACCACAGAACCCAAAAATCAAAACCCAAAAATCAAAACCCAAAAACCAAAAATAAATCCACCCCAAAGACTCACCACTCCACTCAACACAATCAAGTTCAATCCCCCCCCATCTCCCATCTCCCTTCTCATCTCCATCCCCTCATCCCTCTCCCTCCCCAACCACCACAAAAGCCCCCCTCACTCCTCACTTCTCTATTCACAATATTCTCCAAATCCCTTCAAATCCCCCTTTCTACTTTTTCCTTTTTTATTCTTTCCCCCTTTGATTCCCTTTACTCCCTCACCTTTATCTTTACCCCCACTCCCACCCCCACCCCATCCCATCCCATCCCAACTCACCTTCCACACTCCACACTCCACATTCCATCTTCTAGCTTCTACCTTCTACCCTCTATCTCTCATCCCATCTCATCTCATCCCATCCATTCCATCCCATTCAAGCCTCAACCACTCAACTAATAAATCAGCAATACATCCTCAAAATCCAATCTTCTCATTACTCCCCTTCGCTCAAACCTACCTAGGTATATAAATCATCATTCTCATTCTTTTAATCGCCACTCAACTTACCCTGCCCCTTTCCATCCTCCATCTTACCCAAATCTAAACTTCAAAGCTTAAATCCACACATCACAACACATCACAAGAATCTCACAAACCCCCTCAACCCATTGTAAAACTTATTTTTCTTATTCTTATTCTTATTCATATCCCTATCTAACCACTAAATATCTCCACTTCCCAAATCAAGCTTAACCACATCTCCCTTCCCATCATTTCATATCCACATGTGAATATCATCCAGTCTTAAAACCAGATCAATCAAATAATGAATGAGACCTAGCAAAAATTCTCCTTCCACAGATTCCTCATCTACAATCCCAAAATACTACCGCTCAATAATAGCAAAACCAATCCTAATCAACCAAACCACTCAAATGGAAGGATGATATTAAAAAGCCATCGAATCGAATCAAAGCACAGCTCTTTCTTGGCTCAATGTCTCATGCCAACCAATTGAGTTTTATCACCAATTCATCCACTTCCCATTCTTTCCTCCCCCTTAAATCAATCTTTCCATCAATGACTAGCATTGAAACCTGAAAGTCTCAACTCACACCCAACATAACATGTTTCCTAGAATAGAAAGGTATCTCAAAAGTAAAAAGCTCCGTCGTAGAAAAGAAGAATGTTCATAGATACACATTATTGTTATTAGCCCATGTAATAAGTGTATTAGATTTGTTTCTGAACTCCTC
Source organism: Botrytis hyacinthi (assembly GCA_004786245.1). NCBI lineage: Eukaryota > Fungi > Ascomycota > Leotiomycetes > Helotiales > Sclerotiniaceae > Botrytis > Botrytis hyacinthi. The sequence goes on along the minus strand of PQXK01000183.1, from coordinate 76,354 downwards.
CGAACAACGTATAAAAAAATATAAAAAAAACACCATCCACAAAAGGATTGCAAACTTGGTGCGAAAGAAGTGAAGAAAATATTGAATTTTGCTAAACGATTCGATGAAAATGCGCCAATAAAAACTTGTGTACATTCGTCGTTCTGTTCATATCGAATTTCATTTGATCAATTCGATTCCCAATTGCGCCATATGTAAGACCCTATCTTTGTACTTGAAGGAAGTCTATGTTGGAATATAGATAATCTATTCATCCCATGTTCGTTTGATAGGTAAATTACAAGGCTTGACCAGGAACAGGCTTTCTCTCCACTGGACTTCTAATATTTGGGACAGATGGTGGAGATGAAGGACTATCTGTTGGCGCGGATGTAATCAATGTAGGACTTGGTCGTCTAGAGATAGGATCGGTATCCGAATCACTTCGAGCACGTCCTTCACCTTGTGGAGCCACTTCATGATTTGGTGGAGTGGTTGGTCGTTGTTCGGTCGCCTGAGCTGGCGGAGAGACTGGTTTTTGTTCGGCCGCCTGACCTTGTGGAGTCATGGGTCTTGAAGCAGATGAACCTTGAGGTGTCATTGGCCTTTGTTGATTTGGGTGATTTGGAGGGACCATTGGGCGTTGACCTTGTGGAGTCATGGGTCTGTTACCAGCTGGTGACATAGATCTTGGAGGACCTTGCATCATACCTGGACCACGAGGAGGGCCTTGTCCGTTTGGACCCATTGGTCTCGGTGGTCCAGCTGGCGACATAGATCTTGGGGGACCTTGCATCATACCAGGGCCACGGGGAGGACCTTGTCCATTTGGTCCCATGGGTCTTGGAGGTCCATTGGGAGGTCCATTTGGTCTCATTGGAGAAGATGGATAAGGTGGACCACCATCCTTGTTAGGAACGCGAGGAGGACCTTGATTCATACCAGGTGACATAGGACGTTGTTGAGGACGCATGGCAGGTGAACCTTGGGGACCAGGTTGCTGAGCGCGTGGTTTAACAGGACGAGTAGAGAGACAAGTTCGAGGAACGACACCTTGTTTAGAACGATCGAGACGAATGCAAAGAGCCTGTGTTCAATCAGTATGTGTAATTCAGAGTAAAACGTTTTATGGAAACTTACCCATCCATCATCATATTCATGCAAAATTCGAATCAATTGACCAGCTTTCAATTCAAGTTCATCATCCATGGAAGGAACGAAATCAAGTTGAACTCTGTGGACAGTAGTATTAGGAGGACCTCCGGCTGCAGCAATAGCCATACCAGTTACAGATTGAGCTTGAGTAGCACCTGACGCAGTACTGAATTCAGAACCAGAAGGACTTGGTGGGCTCAAAACTGTATTGGGCTTAGTAGTGAAATCCAATTTGAGACCATTGCCGGCTTTAGAAGCACTGCGAGCTAAACCAACTGGTTTGAGAGGGGCTGGAGCAGGAGAATTAGAAGCAGGAGACGATGCAGCAGCAGCAACGACAGCAGAAGCAGCAATTACTTCACCTCCGTCGTTGAAACCTTCTATAATAGGAGGACCATTGGTGTTAGGAGTATCGATAGATTCAGCGTGGTTACCAAATGGATTGTTTCTGTTCTGGTCTTGAGGTTGTTGTGAGTGATAGCTAGGCGCAGTCGACACTGGCGTTAACATGCCACCCATTTGAGAAGGTGCTTGACTGGCTCCAGTTTTCTCGTTAAAGGGTTGGAATTGTGTCACAGGTCGGAGAGATAGACGATGAGCGGCTGTTGCTGCGGCTGCTCCTCCTCCATTTGAACGTTGACTTGCTTGACGTTGAATTTCTACACGGGAAGCTTCTGCGCGACGAGCTGATGAAGCTACCATGGCAGATTTCTCATCATCCAGACGTTCAGCCTTGGCCGCTTGCTTCTTCTTTTTGAAGAAAAATAAAAGAAGAGCAAGTCCAACTCCAAGCAACAACAAAATACCAACGACCAATCCTGCTTTACCACCAGCACTCATACCGGAACTCGACGAATCTGCTGCAGCAGTGGAGGAAGCATTGGCGGAGGAAGCACTCGTAGAAGAGGCGACTGCGGTACTTGTTGGTACATTGTCGGTGGCTGCGAGAAGAGCGACTGAACTTCCTACCGACGTTGTGGCGACGAGGGAACTGGGAAGTTCGGAAGAACTGGAAGCGGAGGTTCTCAGAGTGGAGGCCGAAGTTGTTGTGTGACTTGCTCTTGAAGAAGTCGCAGTTGTCTTGGCGGCTGTAGTTTTGGTTGAGGAGGGTGTCTCTTCAGCCGATGATGTTGTTTCATCTTCTTGTCCGACCGTTGAGTAACCTGCAATCGATCCGCTAAAGGTTGGTGAAGCTGTGACATAAACAACTGATACAATTGTTTGTAAAGCTGGTTCTGGATCTGGTTGCCTGACCTCAATTGGTGCTGCGATAATATCTTCCTGATTTAATTCGGCGCGCTTCGCATGACGCGCATGTTGATGAGAACGACCTTTCATCTTGACCGATTTGAAAATTTGTGGATTGGGTATGGATTGGATTGTAGATGGACGTCAATTGATGTTTCGAGACAATGGTAATCTTTCGCTCCGATGGAATATATCTTATTGATCGTGCACGATATCGGTATGATTATTGTAATAATCAACTAGGCATTCATCTATTGACAATACGTGAATTGTATTCGAAAAGAAGGTAATGGGAGTTAATCGCGTATGAAGGTTGGTGTAAAGAATGTAATCCAATTATTGATTTTCCCGTCGTAGAGACTGACTGTGTGTGAATGGATGGTTCAATGATTATTTTTAGATAATGATTAAACCAAACCAAGGATTAATGGAATTATTGACCGTTTGATCTTTCATTTATCCTCGTCGATAAAGGAAGGACGACGAGATAGAGTTAATCTTGACTCTAAAAGATTGGGGGTGGGAAGGAAAAAGCAACGAGGAGGTGAAATTGAAAAGAGGGAGACGTGAGAGTGGAAGAGAGAGGAAAGGCTCAAAGGGTAAAGAGGGTAAAAAGAAAGAGTGGAGTAGGATGTGGATGTGGATGTGGATGTGGATGTGGATGTGATGGTGGTGGTGGTGGTGGTGGTGTATGGTAGTGAGTGAGTGAGTGAGTGGGTGGTATGCATGTGGTATGTGGTGGTGGGTGGTACCAGCGTAAGATGATAATAATAATAATAATAATAATAATAATACTAATAATACTAGGTAGGTAGGTACTAGGTAGGTACTAGGTAATAATGCGTACCAAGGGAAAAAGGGTTCGTCTCTTCTTTTTCGCTGGTGTACCTACTCTGGACGAAGTATGGATGGTGCATTTGAGCGGATTGCGGAGAAATGATTAGAATTCCACACAAGTGTCGTGAGCTAATGTCATTTCCAGTAAGGTTGATCCGAATTCATTTCATCCCTCGATCCAATTATTTCCCCTTCCAGTAAGATCGATTCTGGATAATTACACAAATACTTGGGATGTCCCGTGGTTTACTTGGGAGATTTACAATTTGGCCTGTCTCTGGCTCCATCCAAGAATGATCCAGGGCATCAGATTGTACCTTAGTCCGAATCAAGATTAGCGTCAGGAACAAGACACGGACCTATCCGATGGAAGGTGAGATATGATTGGTGAATGGCTCGAAAATAAAATGAGGATTCGTGATGATGGTCAAGGGTGTTTCAAAATGAACCAATCACTTACCTTGATTGAGACTAGGGATATCGAAATGGGTTAGCTGAGCTGTCTAACCCCCCTTGCATACTGGTAATGTGCCATGCATAATCAGGAACAGGAACGGGAATAGATAGGAAATTGGAAAGTGATCCATTCGTTGGATGGTAAATCATGAATGATGAGTGAATGAATCAAAAATTTAAAAATGAAAAGGATAGAGAGTAGAGAGTGAAGCAAGAAGGAAGAAGGAAGAAGGAAGAAGGAAGAATCCCGTGACGTGAAGAAATATACAGAAACATCATATACATATCATACCGTAGTTCATTTCGTCTGTAATCAGTCATAAGTATAATAACTCACAAGAGTATCCTTCTCCAACAATCATACCAACTTATAGATACTTCCTCATCAATCAATCATAAAATCTCAACATCATCTATCTTCATCCCGAGGTAATTCCCTACCTACCTATCTACACTCCGTAAATATATCAACAATCTTCAACCTTATCATCTCCCGCGTCGAAAGCCACGTATTCGTTAATTTATATAAGCGCTTCCGTACCCTACTATAATTCCTTGTTCCCCGAACCTCTCTTATTGACATTTCTCTCTACCGTGGCCGGGGTTCAACGAATATCCTCATCATCTATCTAGGTAGAGGCCTAGAGATTCATCCAACGAAATTTCCCCTTGAGATTTTATTAAAGCCGTGGAACTTTGGAGGTGAATATGATTGATTAATCATTAATCATACTATGAAAGTACCTAGGTAGGCAGGTAATGTGAAAAAAATCCGACATCCGAGTTGTATTGATATCAGCCGGTTATGTTGAGATATTGTACGATTCAGGAGTACAGTACCTAGTAGGTTATGACAGTCTTATCGCAAGGGAAAAATTAAAAGATGTCTTCTCCCGTATTTCCCTTTTCTACGTGATTACAGTCTACCGACCTATCTAACCCAATTTATACCTATAAATATCACACCACCACCACCACCACCATCATCATCATCATCATCATCGTCGCCTCACACCCCAACCCCAACTCACAGACAAGATCTACGACGATCCCCCAAATACACTAACCAGAAACTAATGAATCATTCAATTTTCCCTTTTCTTTTCCACTTTCGACTTTTCACAGTACCTCCATACATACATCTATTCATACATACATCTGTCCATACATATATACATCCATCCATACATATATACAAACGACCTTTCCTCCCTCCCCTCCCAGTCCCCAATTCCATTCCCACATCAAATCATATCATATCACATCATATCATATCATATCATATCCAATCATCCACCTAGGTAGGCACTTCACACCATCCAAATCACAAATCACAAATCACACATCCACCACAACACCCACACAACACCCAAACAACAAAACCCTTCATCACAACAACAGCGATCCTCATAATTCCTCTCCCAAAGAGACACCAAGAGCTACCCACCTACAGATTTAAAATTACACAAACAGCGATCGGCACAGAGGCTTAGATCCATCCACTAGCCCATTTCGTCCTTGGTCGCGTGGAGCACGTGCTACTTGCTGTTTCTTGGAAATTTCCGATGATTCCGGGGAATTATGATATGGTATCATATAGTGTATCGATAGATATGAATGTGGATGATGTGATATCGGTTTTTTTCTATGAGGGTTGGGATTTGTTCTTGTGTTTATTGATGTAGGTAAACTTGGAGGTGGGGTGATCGATCTAACTCTAGTGAGTGAGTGAAGAGACATGATAGGTATCTCTTGGAGAGAAGATCTGTGAGTATATATCACGCGATAGAACCACAGCGATGGTAAACTGCCAGATCTAGTCTGATGATATACTTCATGACCCAAGCGGATTGTCAAATTATGCTTAGCATCATTCATTCATATTACTGGTGAATACCGAATACTCTCCTGTTGATAATAAGAATAATATAATATCTCTCACGATACTTTCATCGATTCCCAAACACAACTCTTGCTTGGAGACTAATTATAATTCCATAACCATACATGTTCATAGATAATCAATATTCCTTTCTCGAATACCTTTTTTTTCTATTTTGTTTATGAGGAGATACACTATCGTATAGGTAGGTATCTATTGCTGGTCGCTACATCACATGTACTCAAGTCGACTCAAAAGTATACCCAAATATTCTCGTTCAAGTGGACTTGTATCATATCATATCGAAGCGTATGAGATAGTAGGTATGAGGTGAGGATATATGTATGTATGTGTATTCTTTAATGAATATCAAGGAAGACATGAAATGAAACAATGAGATGAGATAATAGAATAGAATATAATATAGAGAGAGGGAGTTACTTGATCAATATTCATATTTCTCACATCGTAAAGTATATCTCATCTCATCTCATAGATAATGCTATACTCAGCTCTTTCTTAACTCTTGCATCCCAAAAACACGCCGGTTAGATTATTCATCCGCAGAAAAACTGGTCTGAGGAGTGGTGGACTGTTTATATTTATTCTCTTGCGGAAAGTATCTAGGTATGAATATATCTTCACGGCTGTTAAAAGCCTCATATATCGCATTTTGTTTTTGGATGGTATGGTTGGGTCTATATCTAGAGGCGCATTGAATAAATACATAGAGTGATGTTGATGTTTTCTGAATATATCGTCGTAGTATCACACACATGAACTTTCTTTTGTAAACAATCCAAGTGTGAAAAATAGTAATTAGCGGTTGCATATCGGGCACAATCAAAATCACTGTTCGAAATCATCGTTATGGTATATTTACATAAGATCTATAAATTGGAGCTATAGCTTCATCAGTTGTATATGTTTTGTTAGTCTTTATAGAGATCTTCTGTATATTTACACACTTCATCACACAAAACTTCATAATAACATATCTCAACCCGGAAGATCCTAGACGAATTCCGGCATGGTATCTTCTCGTACCTAGGAATCGTCAGTAGTACGTATACCGCAACCGCTAAACCACAACTCCTCATCCACGCAACCCGTATAATATATTCCACATCCGAGAACCTTCACAATACCTCCCGGGTCATATTCAAGGAGAGAAATATTGCGCGGTGGTGGTGCTGGTATGACTTAGTTGGCAGGTAGATATCTATGTATAAGAGTTCTACAGTATAGGTTTGTATATTCTGGAGTTGATTTGATGTGAGGATAGTCATTGTTCGTAGAATCAGATGTTTATGTAATGTACGGAGGTGGTATATGTGCATCTGTATCCGAATCGCATCCTGAGTGATAAATTTGAACATGAAGTAGGGGCGGGATGGGGGATGATGAGTGGGTTATGTTTATAAGGCAAGATATCTGGTATGTATATTGAGTATTATATTATATGTAGCAAATAGGCTGTATATCAGGCATAATCAAGATCACTATTCAAGATCACTGTTCAAGATCATCATTAGGATATTTTGATATGAGATCTGTAAGCTGGAGCTGTAGTCTTGTGAATTGTGTATTTTTTGTCAGTTTTAATGGGGAGTTCTCTGTGTGTATATATAATACGATTAGCATTACAACGAATACATCTCATCGGTGTATCAATAGTCAGTGTTCGATAGTTACAAATGGACGATATTGATTCTCAAAGGTGTATTTATTCCATTTCGTCTTGGAAGTCTCAACTTTAGTCTCATTCATTTATTCATAACACACCTTAGAGTTTCTAGCAGCATTTCAAATCAATCATCAAGAAGAATTCACCGTAGCCTGTACCAAAAGCATGCAATATCATACACATCCAAGACCTCAAAAAACCTCCTCGAAATCTCCTGTTATTAATTCGCGTTGCGGAGTCTGGAATATCCGCTACATTGACATGATATTATCAATCTAGATAGATATTCAACGATGGTTTTGATATTATATAACGTTACTCAATATGTCATTCTTCGAGGAGTATTTCCATAATACGATGGTGATGTTATATAATATTATCGTAAGTAGAATAATTGAAGTCATACGTACTTGTATGTAATGATCAAAGATAAAAAAATGAGAGTTCCCAGATGATCAGCCCCTCAAAGAGAGACCTCAACGTCTTTACTATTTTACATCAGGCATGCTCAGTAATAACAAAACCAAACTTCGAAATTGAGATATAATAATCGAATCTGAAAACTTCATATGTAGTTAATAATACACTATTCATAAATCAGAAATTACGGATCCTTGTTCCAAGCGACCCGTTTTCAAAACCCAAAAATCACTAATAAAATAAACTCTCAGGTAATATCTACTCAGGGGAACAAGTCAAATCCCACGCACTCCTTTTGGTATAACTAGGGGCAGGTAGATATGTATAAGGGATCTATAATATAAGGGTTTCCATTCTTATTACTTAACGATGATTTGGTTCTGGTATGAGTAACAATCTAAAAGCATATATCTACCTAGCTGGTATATACATATATGCATTTGAATCCATATCTTGAGAGACTAGTTTTGAAAATAAAGGAGCGGTGGGATGGGGAATGATAAGTGGGTTATATTTATAAAATAAGGTATCTGATATATATATCGAGTATTATATTATATACAGCAGACAGGCTGTATATTCTATTTCTTCTACGCTGTATCTTTGGAGTGGGCTGAAGAGAAAATATAGTAATAAGATGGACTGTAGTTAGGTGCTTGTTGCGCTTTATTAGTATATGAATCTATTAACGAGATGATCAATAGATATATATAAAGTAGCTTGTGTATATTGTGTCTGAAAACTAGATATGTTGTTGACTTAGGAATCTTACGAATTTTTAGAAATTAGATGTGTGTGTTCCAGGAGGTGTACAGTTGAAAACTCCTGATACTTACCCTCGTTACTTGATTAGATCAATCAGAATCCAGAAAAGAAATGGTAGTTAGTTAAGAAAAGCAAGGAGGGAGAGAGAGAGAGAGAGAGAGAGAGAGAGAGAGAGAGAGAGAATAGAATTGGAGGTGCAGAAACATACAATCGAAGACGTAACATCGCCCAAGCAAAAGCAAAAAAAGCTATCCACAACTTTACATTATATTATATTACAATCCACGTTGCCATATACCAAACCAGCCATTCCTAACCTAGCCAATACCCCCGAATCTCTTTATACTATCACTCTTTGTACCAATGATACAAAATAATCATAACACTTCCGGAATCCATCCATGACGATCCAGCCAGTATCAAACCGCAAGATCAAGTACCATCCCATCCTATCGAAATAACATCTCACATAATACATAGTGTATTTTACACTGTAACATCGGTAATAACCCCAGATATCTTCCTACTCTTACTCTAAAGATATCACCATCACTTAGTATTAGACCAAGAACAAGAATCAGAACAACGTCTAGAGTCTAGAGTCTAGAGTCTAGAGTCTAGATCTCTAATATCTAGATCATGAATAGGAAAGGAGTTCGATGCGTAAGTCAAGGTTGAGTATTAGGTGATTATGATCTGGAGGATCGGAAAAATGAAATGGATTCCGAAGAGGTGAAATTGGGTTGGGTAGGTAGTGGAAGTATGGTCTAGCAAACAGTTGAGCGGTGATTAGGTTTGATATTCTACTTAGATAGGTATTAGAAGTGCATGAGCATGTTCCACATTTCGTGGACAGCAAAGAAATGGTCTAAAAGGAGAAGAATATGACATCAGTTCACGCAAAGACAAGATCATTGTTGAAAACCGTGCATATATTGATATTAAATATTAAAGATTAAAGATTAGACTACACTACAAATACATCACCCCCGCAATCCCATCTAACCAATTTACCCATCATAAATTGTTCTTCCTACCTCACAACATAAAATCCATTCACACCTACCCCCGTATCCCTCAACCTATCCACCTCCATCCTCAGCCCCATTTTATGTAAAGGTACTCTATCCAACTCCCTCTGCGCTCTCAACCTCACATCCGCATATCCCGTCGTAGCTCTCTCCAACAATCCCCTGCCTTGCCCTTCCCCTATCTCCGGTGCAAAAACCGGTTGATCAAGTATTGTCTGCGCAAAAACAATATCATTAAGTGAAGCGACCAATTCCTCTTCCATCTCATTTGCAGATGCAGGATGCGCATCTGGACGTATGAATCCCATAACTTTGATTTCCAAATTCTTCATATCGTAGGCTTGGGGTTCGAAGCAATCGGATATGAAATGGATTTTGAATATTCTTTTGCTGGCTTCGGTAATCGTCGCTTTGTGAAGATTTGATGCTTGCATTGGTAACGAGGATATCACGGTTTGAGACCAGATATCTGGATCGAGACGTGGTGCTCCTTTATCAGGACGTCGTCGAACCCATGCGAAATAATGGCCTCGGATTTGATGAGATATATGTTCTGCAATACCAGACAAAGTCATGGTAGGCATGCTAAAGTAATCTCCCTCTTTTATTTCAATCTCAGATCGTGCTATGAAACATATTGGATAAGGAGCTCTTGGTCCCGACTCATTGTCTCCACTTCCAGCTTGATTATACGAGAAACTTCTCACTCCCTTATATTGAATATTTCCATTTGTGATGGTCGATTTCACCATTTCTTCTGTTCCACTTTTTTCATAAAGTGCAACGGCTGTTTCCTTTCGGGTTTTAGAAGGCATGAAAGGTTGAGCAACTTTCATTGCAGTGGATGTAACTGGAGAAACCAATCCTCCAACTGTCTTGTTGGCATAAACAGTCATAGCCATAGCCCCAAGTTCCAATGGTAAGGTACTCAAACTCGCACCTCTTATTGAAGAAGGACTTGTCGAAGCAGAAAGAATACGAAAAACTGGACTTGGACACAAAACTTTTTTCTTCTCACCTTGACAAAGTACAAGGTGGAAATAGCCATCGCTTGCTTCGACCGGTATGCGGACTACGAGAGTCTCGCGCAATGTATGTTTTGGATGCTTTGTTTTCTTCAAAAATTTCTTGATATCTCGTTGCCAGGCTCGCTCATCACATTCTTTCAGTTGCTCTGCTGAAATGGGTACTGTTGGTGTGACATTAATCCAATTACTATTATTTCCTACAAAAGCTTTCAGACGCATCCCAGTATTTCCAGACCATCCTTTGTCTTGAAGCCATACCTGCCGATCTGGCGGTAAAGGTGCATCTGAGAAGATTGAAACCGTAAGAGTTGTAGAACAACCTTGATAAAATACTAGACCGTGTGAATGTCGTAGAATAGAAAAGTGTTTTGTGCTTTCTGATGGATGAGATATGAGTCCTCCCGCAAAATGTCGTGCTTCTTGAAATGCTTTTGAGACGTAGGATGTAGATGGAGTGGGTGATGGTTCTGATGATGTTTCGTTTGCGATTTTGGAAACGTCATTGAGAGCTGGTAAATTTAAAGGGGCCGTCGGGGCAGAAATTGTTCTTTCAATGTTTGTACCCGTTTGCGTGATTTGAAGGGTCTCAAAACCGGCGGGTTGAATAGGAACTGCCCGTGATTGCGACACTAAGGTTTGAGCAGCATTGTTGTTACTATATTCCCCCGCTTTACCATCTCCTGATAGATTTCGACCATACTTCGTGGGATCATAGACATCGCTTCTCAAGGGTGTCGCGGTGTTCCATTGGGGTGTTATGGGCTTGCGCTGGATTCGAGAGGGGTTCGCACCGTCGTAAGGCCGTAATGGCCTCGGGGTTTCACTGTATGCTGGTGGAGGCGAATGATAATCCATTTGAATTTGTTTGTTAATTGACCATCACTTTCCGTGTTGTCAAACCGCCGATTTGAGTCCCCATTTCATTAAAATGAGTCGTTGCAGTATCATAATGGCCAAGATAGATGACTGTCGGAAATGTTTCAGTAATCTCGGTCAAAGCGTTAGTCATTATCTTGGAAGATATTGGCAGTGAAATCTGGTGAATTCGCTCGTTATCATATGAGCCATTATATTCACTTCCAGAAACCTCATATATGAACGAATATTTTGATACCTCTTATGGTGGTTCAGCCTTACCTAGGTAATGTATGATTTGCCTTGCGCCCAAAAGATGTTTCGTGCATGCAAGCTTATCTTCCCCACCAAATCCACTTTGAACGTGCCTCAGTGCTTCTCACGCAAGGGACGAACGATAAGTTGCATACCAAGTAAAATACCTTGTAAACCTTTTGGCACCTTTGAATATTGTAATTCGATTATACCAGCGAACCACTTTAGGTATTCCAATTCGGATTTAAAATTGAGTTCTTTTAGTATTCATTTCGAAATGGACAATCAAGTTCTCCTAATGTCCAAATAAAAATTGACTAATCAAATTCTTCTCACGTTCAAATTCAGATTAGACAATCAAGTTCTTCGAGTAACACGATTCAGATTTGATATTCAAATGCCTGGGATATCGTTCTGGTGTGCGGTGCATTTCATCCATGTGGAGCCCCTTCATCAGAATCAGAATAAGCGAAACACCAAAATCGAACTAACGCTTCTCATATTTGAGAAAATTCGGAGAATAATTTTCATGGTCTATATTTGTAGCCTGCAGCAAATTTGCTTCTGTTTTCCATATATTTCAAATTTGATGCAGTCCAAAAGGGAAATCAAATTTAGAGTGGATATCTAAAATGGCACACTCGAGTAGCAATCTATTGGCTCTCATTATGCCTATAATCACCCCTCACAAAAGTTCCAAATGCGTAGCCGAATCTCCTAGGCGCTGCTGATCCGCTCCATTTGTTTATATATTAAAATAGTGGCCGGAAATTCGTCAAACAAGAGCAGGCCATGTGGTCTAGTCGTATGATTGCCGCTTCGGGATACTCTCCCCACGTATACTCGTGATAGAATGTGGCAGGCCCCGGGTTCAAATCCCGGCATGGCCCTTGTTTTTGCAAAGTTAGGTTGTATTTTAATTTGTGAAGCTTTTGATATGGAATATTTTGGTTGGGGCTTCTGACTTCCGAAGTTTTGGCATTTCCTCTGTGGTTTGGTGGGGTACGCGAAAGACTGACAAATAAGGGTTGCATATGTGATTTGTGTGTACTAGGTACCTAGGAAAGAGTATGAAATCCTTCTTGACTTTCTTCCATAATCGTATTGGAAAATTTTGAACGTCCCCGATAAGACAACCAATTATGCTGGTAGAAACCACACGTTTGACCAATCTTCTAACCCTTAAATTAACAAATTCCATAGCAAGTAGACGCGGGAGACCGAAATTCTAAGGGGAAGAGAGAGGAAGGGTCTTTCCTTGAGAGCTCTTCGGACATGTGGGGCAATGGGAAAGTTGGACCTACCGAAACGTTTGAAAATTTCTGACTAACTTCTCTGGTTAAAAAAAACCATCCACCTGTCAAAACACAAGTGAATGAACTTTCTACAAAGCTGTGTGGGAGATGGGAGACTGAGTTTCCCCATGAAACTCGGTTCCTAGAAACAAAAGTTGATCACTGGCGGTTTCGAACCGCCGACCTTGGCGTGCCAACCACATCCGATAGATCAGAATAGATATTAGCACCACGCTCTAACCAACTGAGCTAAGCGACCTGATTGGATACTGATCAGTTCTGATATTAGGCTATATTCCTTTCCTCAGCCAGACAAATTCACAACAGTATTCAGAGCCTGGCCCCCTGGGTATTGGAATAGCTACCCACATCTCATTGACCTCATCTTCCTGTAAGTTAGTTACATATAATGATATATAGTTTTGGCGATTGCTACTGTGAGGGAATTGGTTACAGCATCTCACACTGCTGACTTGTTCCTTCCTATCTGAGATCTCTAGCAATTTCGTCAATACGTAGTACATATATAGATTTCGGGAATCACCCTATGAGTAATCAGGGGTCAGACAATTACACGAGTGACGAGGCACTTCCGAATTGATCTTACTACATTGGAAGAAGATCATTGTTCAGTGATGAATAGTTTTCATTTATTAGACGAGTTCGAGTACTGAATTCATATCAAAAATCTAAGTTCGTTGAGAACAGTAATAGTATCTATCCTAAATAAAGTCTCAAATATTTTCGAAGATTCGAAGTCGGATGAATTTGATTCGGATTGAGTGCAGCTGAACTATTTGATAAACCTTTGAAGTTTACAGGTTAGAGTCTAGCTCAGAAGGCATGTATGCGTGTATTTATTCTGATAACATCCGAGTAAGTACAGCCTGTCTATCATAGCCCAAAGACCTGAAGTACAATGCGTGGTTTGTTATTCAAAGGGGATGTAGGTTTTCGCAATGACATCTCCACAGTCCATGATTGATTCCAGAGCCTGAACGGCTGGCTACATCCACTTCTACTCAGAAACGAAGTCATCATAGTATGAAATAGACGTCGACGTCGAGGTTGAAGCCTGGTTATCCGGTAAAATCTAGTTAAAGAAGATGACTCAGTTATGGACGGACTTGTTTGGTTCTGATTTGTGGAAAGAGACGATTGAATGCCAGTCTACTTGCTCTGACTCCGACGGATAGGTTTGAAGGACGAAAGTAATGTAGGAAGCAGAGTAACCTAATATTGTCATAAAAAAGCGGCGCATTCATTCATTGCATCCTACAACAGTACAAATTACAAGTAATCATTGACTTCGCCAGCATAAAACTTGACATCAAGATTGAAAACAATGGCGCCTTCTGGGCAGACAGTAAAATAATTGCATAAAGATTGCAATCAACTCATATTAGAAGGATAACTAGCAGATGTACAGGTATCATATAGACAGGTATCGTATAGACAGGTATCAATTCATAAAAACTGTTGCTCTCAAAACACTCAATAGATGTAACCTTCGCTTCCAAACACCTAAATCTTTCCCTCCCGAAGATACCCACCAAATTAACGCCCAAGACAAAATTTCTACTCATCACTTTCCTCAACAGGTCCACCCATACTTGCAGGTTTCTCCGTAAGTGCTCTCGTAATTCTCGCGTAAAATCTAGCAGCTTGTGGCCTTGGAAATTCTATCTCATCTATAAGGTAGTCTGGTAATAAATCCAATAAGGGTTTATCTCTGCTTGGATCCAAAAGTGGCGTATATCGACAATCTGGATCACCATCTGCCATTTTCTCGCTCTCAACACCTAATTTGAAGTGAAGAGCTAGTAACAAAGTCAGTATAGAGTCATTATATTAGCAAGACATAGGGCAACTTACTACCATTGCGACCTGTCTGAATACAATCAAAGACATCTTCCTCGGTTTCTCGTTTGACACCACGTATAATTAGTCCGGTTAAATCACTGTATAGATCTTCTTTCAATTGAGCGGCTTGCGCGGCTTGAGCTGCTTCTTGACTTCCGATAATACGCATACCACCATTGGCTTTAATAGCACTGCCTGGAACCTTGTTATTTGCACTTTCGTATGATGCTGTTATTTTACGATTTGCTGCAAGCTTGGTAGACAATGTCTTGTTTTCCACCTGTGCTTCTGATAATGCCAATTCCAATTGATGAATCTGAGCTTGTAAATTCGTAACTAATGCATCTTGCGATTCAATTGTTTTCTTAAGACTTCGAGTTTCTTTCGCTAAAGAAGTCTGAGTGGCTAGATTGGCTTTCAAAGAAGCGATAAGCTCATTCGATACTACTCAAGGTTAGTGCCTTACCCAATTGCCTAATTTTAGAGTTTCATACCCTTTGTTTTTTCCTCCGCTGCCTTTTTGTATCGATCAAAAGTTTTCTCTGCTTCCTTGACCCCGACCTCTCGAAGATCTTGGTATTTTACCTCCACATGCTCAAGTTTCTTTGAAAGTTCGCCAAGCCTGCGTCTGACAGCTGGCTCATTCCTCTCTGTATCTGAAGCACTGCCAGCTCGGTGCCGCGAAACGGACATCTGTCGCCGCCGTGAGTCGTTTTGTGGGCGAGATCCTTTCCTTTTCACCTCAGGTATGCTATCTTCTTGTTCCAATTCTTCGATATCCTCATCCATTTCCACTTCCGTTTCTGGTGCTTGAGTTTCCTGAATAACCTTTTCAGGCGACTCTTGTTCTACAACAGGCTCGTCTTGTACCTTTGCTTTGCCCTTTCTTCCAGGCCTACCCTTTTTGCCCACCGGTACCACGATTTCTTCTGAGATTTCTGGTTCGGGAACCACTGTTTTAGTAGCTCTACCTCGAGTCGCATTTGGTTTTTTCGTAGCATTTGCTTCAACTTCCTTTGGCGCAGTAACTTCACCATCTAGTTCATCACCCGAGACTACATCCTCCATAGTGACGTCTTCTGTCTCATCAATTTGCTCTGCCTCCTTCCCAGTATCTTTCTGTTGATTGATTTTGGCCGCCTGAACATTCTTTCTTCCTCTTTTCGCCGGGGGTGATGATTCTGGTGTTGGCTTCCCATTGATTCTTCCACTCGCGCGACGCGCCGGAGATTTTATTTTTGTAACTTTTGATGGAGCAGTCTTAGGTCTCCCTCGTACTTTCTTCGCAGTTGTGTTATCTTTCGATTGTTGTTTCGACATTGTGCGCTCTACTAAGTGGTCATCCTCTGAGTCTGATCCTATCAGTCCTGCAAGTGTTGAGTTCTTGAACTTCGACATTTAATGTAAACAATGCGCTTGGTTTGCGACGCGAGATGATTGAATGAGTAACGCGATTTTAGCGGTGAGGCTGTATAATTGTTAAAATCGTCTTAAGTTGGCAGAGTTCGATTCGCTGGTGTGATCTCCTTTGCGACAATTGAAAACTCAAATGAGTAGATTCAACAAGTGCAAATGCTGAGGCAACGGGGTAGTTTCATCCAAAATCGAGGGGAAACCTCTTGCCAAAGTAAACAACCTTGGAAAGTTAGACGAGTGGCTTCTGTGGCTCATCGGAGTTTATCCTTGCAGATCCGTGAACAGAGCACGTGTCAAAGTCTTTCAAATTTTTCAGCCACATTAGACACCGAACGAACGCCACAGCACAAGCAAACCGCCGCGATCTCGAGTCAGCTATTCAATTCTTAGACGGACGACTACAAAGTCGCGTTTCTAGTATACTTTGTTATTGAAACTCCCTTTTCGAAACACCAGAAAGCTGTGATTAGGTGGCCTATACTGTCTCTGAGCTTTGCGCATCATGATGGGGGACGGTAATAGTAGAAAGTATGGCCTCTTACAAGATCTATTATTGATCGTTGTTTCTGTGAGTATGCCAGGAAGACCTTCACATTCTGCTTTACAACAACTAATCTGACCGACATTCATAGACTGCCTCTTTTTATTACGTCGCAAAGAGTTTAATACCGGCTCTACCCTTTCAGAACGATGCTGAGAAGGAACAACACGAAGAAGCAAGACTGAAAGCCGCGGCGAACCTGCGAAGATTAAACAGAAGGGGTAGTGATGATGAATCAGATTCAGAGGAGACAGTCTCGGGGAGAGGAAAGCCTCGCCGTCCTCGCAAAGAGGACTTGATCCTAGATCAATATGAAAACCAGATTGCCATGGAAGTTGTAGCTCCAGAGGATATTCCTGTGGGTTTTGATGGTGAGTACTCTGTACTGAAAAGTAATACTAAGGTGCTAATTTTATACAGACATTGGTGGTCTGGACGATATTATCGAAGAATTGAAAGAATCCGTTATATACCCTCTTACGATGCCTCATTTATACTCGCATTCATCCCCTCTTTTATCTGCACCTTCTGGTGTATTATTATATGGTCCTCCAGGATGCGGCAAAACTATGTTGGCAAAGGCTTTGGCGCATGAAAGTGGAGCTTGTTTTATCAACCTACATATCTCGACTCTGACAGAAAAGTGGTATGGTGATTCAAATAAGCTGGTCCGCGCAGTATTTTCTTTGGCCAGAAAGTTGCAACCCAGTATCGTGTTCATCGATGAAATAGATGCAGTATTGGGACAAAGACGAAGTGGTGAACATGAAGCCAGTGGTATGGTCAAAGCAGAGTGAGTAAAATTATGCGGATCTTTCATAATTCTAGCTAACGATTTCAGATTTATGACACTCTGGGATGGTCTCACTTCATCGAATAAGAGCGGATTACCAGCTAGAATTATGATTCTCGGTGCTACAAATCGAATTCAAGATATTGACGAGGCAATCTTACGAAGAATGCCCAAGAAATTTCCTGTTTCATTACCCTCGAACTCCCAAAGAAGACGTATCTTGAATTTGATCCTCAAAGATACAAAAACAGATCCAAACAACTTCGATATTGAATATCTGACAAGAGTTATGGCTGGTATGTCAGGAAGTGATATCAAGGAGGCATGTAGAGATGCAGCCATGGTTCCAGTTCGAGAATTCATCAGAGAACAGAGGGAAAGAGGCATGTCCATGAGTGGCGTTGACCATTCGAATGTTCGAGGTGTACGGACAGAGGATTTTTTCGGTAGAAAAGGGGGCGGCCAAATTATCAAGGACAATCATGCACGACACATTGCTGCGGAAACTACATCAACAACAAGAGGCACGACAACCTCTAGTGATGATTATGAAGATGTTGAAGAGAGCGTTGCTGAATCAATGGATTAATGAATTTATCACGCATATCTGGTCATCTGAGTACAATCACGTTGTAATATACTAGGTAGTTATGCACGGCGTTTGGGGGTTTGTAATGATATAGAAACAAAGAAAGGAAAACTTCTTTTCTTTCCATGATTCAATGAAAATATATTTCATGACGATCTAAATTACCAAGCTTCACCAAGTCTTACCTTTACGGTTTAACATCATCTACCCTTTGAGCCGCATCGAAATGATACTAATTCTTCACCTCGCTCGTTCACCTCCTATTCATGAATTTTTTCGTCACACCCCTCTCTACGTGAATGCTT
Organism: Botrytis hyacinthi; assembly: GCA_004786245.1. Taxonomy (NCBI): domain Eukaryota; kingdom Fungi; phylum Ascomycota; class Leotiomycetes; order Helotiales; family Sclerotiniaceae; genus Botrytis; species Botrytis hyacinthi. The sequence continues at coordinate 57,954 of PQXK01000183.1, read as the reverse complement.
ACAATCATCCCTTTCTTGAGGCGAATCGTGATAAGTGAGCACGTCATTTTTAGCGTCAAACAACCCCACATCTTCAGAGTCAGAGTCCGATTTACGGCGCTACGGAATCTTCCCTACAAAGTTATATCTGGGGAACCAAATTTCTGAGTCTTATACAAACAAAATCAATACTTTCTCACATACTCTCACCTACCATAACTATTTGTTCAACTTATAAGAGTTTGATATATTATATCAGCCTTCAATATCAGGTCCAACTTTGATTCATCATCTTTTATCCTTTTGAATCATTGCTGCTTCAATTGGAATTTCCCCGCTTCTGCAATCTCACACGACCTTGAAACACAATACCAATATCAATATGTCTTCACCATCGGGCTCCTCACAAGCATCTGGAGCTGGCAAAGCCAATGGCGCCCCCAACAAAACATTCCCGCACATTGACCTTGATGGTCACAACCTTCCTCCCTCGCCTGCACCTTCTAGTCCTCACAATGGCAGAAGATATGCCTTGGCCACCGAATTAGTCTACACCGAGACTAAGGATCAGTATGGAGCTTCGAGTATGCCGATATATCAATCTGCCACATTCAAACAAAACTCGGCTGGTGGTGGATCAGAATACGATTATACACGTTCCGGAAATCCTACAAGAACACATCTCGAACGACATCTCGCAAAGATTATGAACGCTAACCGTGCCCTCGTCGTTGGTTCTGGCATGGGAGCATTAGATGTTATTACACGAGTTTTACGACCTGGAGACGAAGTCATTACAGGAGACGATTTATACGGAGGTACCAATCGATTGTTAACATACTTGGCTGCGAATACTGGCATAATCGTACACCACGTCGATACGACTACTCCCGATAAAGTCAAAGCAGTTCTGGGTCCTAAAACAGCTATGGTTTTGCTCGAGACACCAACCAATCCTTTGATAAAGATTGTCGATATTGCAACAATTGCAAGGACAGCACACGAGTTGAATGAGAAAGCTTTAGTTGTCGTTGACAATACTATGCTTTCTCCTATGCTATGCAATCCCTTGGATCTCGGCGCAGATATTGTCTATGAGTCAGGCACAAAATATCTCTCTGGGCATCACGATATCATGGCTGGTGTTCTAGCTTTCAATGACCCCGCTATTGGAGATAAGATGTACTTCACAATTAATTCTACTGGTTGCGGGCTCTCGCCAAACGATTCATTCTTACTTATGAGGGGAATAAAGACTCTGGCAATCCGGATGGAACGACAACAAACAAACGCCCAAGCAATTGCTGAATTCCTTGAAACGCATGGTTTCCGTGTAAGGTACCCTGGCTTGAAATCCCATCCTCAATACGATCTTCACTGGTCCATGGCTCGTGGAGCTGGAGCTGTGTTATCGTTTGAAACAGGTGATGTTGCTCTCTCTGAGAGAATTGTTGAGGCAGCAAAGTTATGGGGTATTAGTGTCAGTTTTGGTTGTGTCAACAGCCTGATCAGTATGCCATGCCAAATGAGTCATGCCAGTATCGATGCAAAGACCAGAAAGGAGAGACAGATGCCAGAAGATATCATTAGATTGTGTGTTGGAATTGAGGACGTGAATGATTTGATTGATGATTTGAGCCGTGCTGTAAGTACACATCGAAAAAGGTCCACGTAATAATGCTAACTCTACCCAGCTCGTCCAAGCAGGTGCTGTGAAGGTAACTCTTGATGGATTCCATGCTGTAGATACAGCTCAAGCTATCGCTGAGGTACCAATAGCTGAATCGGACGCTGCAGCAGCTCCATTGTAATGAATGATTTAATGTACATTGCCAAGGCGTTTACGGAGTTGTGGGATGATTTTGATACTCAACTAGCAAATGTTTTGAGGTTACCAAAATGAAAAGGAGCTAGATATTTAGATACACCGCCATAAATGAGGAATAATTGATCAATCAGATCAGTGTCTCGTGTAACTTTGAGACAAGCGCCTCAAGCTTCAACAAAAAGTAATTAGTGATTCACAAAGTATCATACATTCATGGATGGTCCTGATATCGGGACTTTACTATGATGCAAGGTGGAGGTGGCTCGTTGTGTATCAATACGCCACAAATAGTAATTTCCCAGCTGGAATGTTTCCGACCCTTCAACAATTGATATCTATTTAACATCTCACATCTACATGCTTTCTTACCGAGTTTGGCTTTGTCCATGAAGGAAGATCTCGTGTCAGATTCGAGGGTTCAATGTTGTTCGTATCCAGCTACGAAGAGCACCCTCTTCAACGTCATATTGCTTTCATGTACGACTACCATGGCCAAATTAGGTTTTTTGGCTGTACTTTTACATATCATCCAAGTTAATGCAATTCCTTGGGAGGCAGCTCCTTCAACATCGATCGCAAATCAGACTACGTCTTGGCTACCGATTCAAACATCAAAGCCTTCTTTGATTACAGCGTCGTTTCCCAGCGCCAATCATACCTACGAGTCACCAAGTATCTGTGGATGGGTAGATAAAAACCCTGGTTTGTACTGAATACTCACCAATCTTGTACAACGATGTTAAGCAAAATCAGATAATTCATATACATGTGGGGGTTCCGCAACCTGCTTTTGGGATTCTTCACTAAAATTAGTGGGATGTGGACATACGACGTCGATAGATTATTTCACCTCTTGCATTCCCTACAAGGCACTTAGTTATTGTGATAGCTCTTGCTTTGCAAATCCGAGTATTGTTCGTTGGTATGTTTTGCTGCGATTCTCTTCGGATCCATTCTGATACTTTGTAAAGTGGCTCCGATATTCCCTACTGCGCAACTCCTCGTGTCGGGCCCGAAGGAAATTATTCAATCCTTGCATGTCAAGGACATAAACCATATGGAAGATCCGATATAAATTTGGTGTATAAAGGACAAACAACAGTCGGTCATATTCCCAGATATCTTGGTGCAGACGGTATTGTTACGTATGCTACGCATACACCGACAATGCCATCATTGACCGCACCAAGCACCGGAAATCGTTCATCCTTGAGATTCGATGGCGTACCAGTACAAGTCTCAAGCACATTTCTCCGAAAGCCATCATCTAATTGTCATTCCAAGCCTTATCGTGATGGAGTCAGTGATATGAGTATCGTCCCCGAAGCAGCTATTGTGGCAGGGACTATTGTAGGGAGTTTGGTGGTTATATGTGCAGTGGCTGGCTTCATTTTGTTTCTTGTTTATAAATATAGGAGACGGATGCCTACTGCTAATATGCAGGCGGATCTCGATATGATGCCGCTAGAAGAATTGGTAGGGAGGAAAACTAGTAATGGTCGCTTGTGTGGGCCGGCGCCTCGTGGATTGATACCATCACGAAGGTTCTAGCTGGTGGGATGATTTATCAGTCGATATATGAGATCTTACAGTGCTTTTGAGAAATCATGACTCTACATAGATCTGAAGTCGTGCTATTCCAAATTTATTATTGACCTAAAGATCGTTTAATGGAATGTTGAAGGCTTCTGAAATTACTGAGTCATTGACATTGAGGGGCTAAGTTAATAGAATGAAACCTTTGTTGAGCAAGGTCTCCTTTCTTATATATACTGCCAGATGTGAGCGACTATGGTTTCTAATTTCATTGTAATCAACAAAAATCCAAGGGATTGTTTAAAAAAAAACGAAGCCATGTTCCAAAAGAAATATAATCTCGCGGTAGAAACCCCTCAAATCCCGAAACTCTTGACTGAATACCCTTTTTTACATCTGAGTTTTTGACAGGATTTTAGTCAATCATGAGTCTTGATCAGATCAGCACACTTTTCTGCCACCATTACAGCTGGTGCTTGTAAATGATGTGAAATAATCTGTGGGAATATGCTAGTATCACAGACTCTCAAACCTTCTACACCATGGACCTTCAACTGATCATCTACTACACCGGGAAATTCGGCATCATCCGCAGGAGCCATTCTGCAGCTAGAAGAATAGTGATATATTGTTCTGATCCTACGCCTTATAAATTTATCGATTTCTTCATCATTGTTATTCTTCGCATCTTTGGCCTGTTGATCTTCTGGAAAAGTAACGTTCTCTAGTAGCGGGAATCCAGAGGCCCTCATAGTCTCTGCAAGTTTCAAGGAAAGTCGTATAGAGGCTCGGGCAACGATATAGTCTTCAGAATTTGATAGAATGCCAAAATCGACTTTGGGTCTCTGTTGTGGGTCTGAAGATGCAAGACGAACGGTCCCACGAGATTTTGGTTTCGCGAGAGTGGCCAAGATAGAGAACATGCCCATTTTGGAAAACAAACGTTGGTGCTCCTCTAAATCATCCATGGCGGTGACGGCGAGAGGCATGAGCTCAATATCTGGAATCAGATCCTGAGTCTGACTACCTGCTGTGGCAAGCTTCTCATTGTCAATTCCAGTATATTTTTCGTTGAGTACCGTGGATCGAACGAATAGAGTTATATGATTTATGGGCATGCTGAGAATGCCGGAACGGAAAAATATGTATTTGAAGAACTCTAGTACGCCTAGCATCGGATGGATCACTAGTCTAGTGAGTGATTCCTTGACTGGAACTTTCCATGCAATTGGAATACCGTGATGATCACTCTATTGAAAAGTCAGCATGAATGACCCTCTGGTCGGGCATAGAATTTGGGAGTTCGCTCCATACCAGTCCGGATCCAACACCTGGAAGGTCCTTCACAACACTGATTTTATGCTCTTCTAGATGTTTACGGGGTCCGATCCCACTGTTAAATCTCACTGTTAACATGTCTAACCGTTTGATGAGCGTTAGAAACCAGAAAAATAGTGGCTTACCTCAACATTAAAACTTGGGGTGACCCCAGAGCGCCCGAGCAAACAATCACTTCTCTTTTAACTTTAGCCGAGTATGTTTTGTCAGATTTCGAATTAGTAAGTTTGAAGAAGACCATATCGGGACGCGGAACTCCGTCCACTTTCGAGAAGCCAATTCGTGATAAAATCGTGTTAGTACAGATTGTCAAATGTTTCTCTCGTTCCAAGGCTATTTCTCGTGGAAGAAAGGCGTCAAAGGTAGACACTCTCTGCCTCTGCTCGTTCACTGTAGAGTATACTGTTGTAAGTCCATCAACCATAGCATCAGGTGTGTTTGGATCGTCAATCTGAATAAAGCCTAGAGCTTTAGCGGCATTCGAAAAACTAGCAAAAGTAAGCCTTGACGATCCGTGCAAATGCAATTTAGGCATTCTGGATACTAAGATATACTCACAATCGATAGGCATTGAATCCCCAAGTATGAAAAGGGAATGTCCGGGTAATCCATGGACCTACATTGCGATTAGCGCCTAAAGATCTTCGAGTAATCATGGTTCAAAACTACGCACCAGAAGTACCACGATATTCCGACTCTTGTGAGCCCATCACTGTCTCACTTTTCATGAAATAAGGCAAGAGCTTTTCATAACTCCAATCTGGATGACCAAGCTGTGCCCAGGAATCGTAGTCTGCAGCAGTGCCACGTGTGTACACCATACTGTTGATTCTAGAGCCTCCACCCATAACTTCTCCGCAGAATGCCAAGCTTCGGCGATTGTCACAATACTTCATAGGCTCGCACTTCCAGCTCGAGGCACCGCCATCAGAGCGTAAGATGTTCGATGAAACAATGGGTATGCGGGACATGAAGTTATCGTTGGCAGGCCCGCGCTCAATAAGTAGGACAGACACATTTGGATCCTCACTTAATCGTGAAGTCAGGACACAACCAGCTGTACCACCTTGAGAGCATGTGTCAGTCAGGAGTTAGAGAAGCATGGTACGAAAAGACGGATTGTAAGTGAACAAGTAAAAATACCTCCAATCACAATATAGTCGTAGGCCTGGCCATGGGCACATTCCGGGTGCCGCTCCGGATATTTCCTACCAAATGGCCACCACATGTTAAATTATTTCGAGGATTCAGAAAGGAAGATCCGAAAAACAGTCTCGGATTAAGGACCCAGCTCCGTTCAGGTGCTTCGTATTTCGTACAACTGAAAAATACAAGTTGACAAGAAACTGTAAAACTAGTCTACAAGAATAGAGCTTGGTTTTTGCTGTCGTGGTTATATTTACAAAGACATAGCGCGGATCAAAAGTGGAGTTTTAATAAATTTTGTTGCTGTGCCGCATTTTCTTTACCCTAGTTTCTGACAGTGTAACAACATATTACCAATAGACGCCGCTTTCTTACATCAGCGTATAAGCTGCAAACATGGCTTAAAGGCTGCCTTGAGATTTAAATTAGGTACTTTTCATAACTTTTCATTTTCCGCATCAATAGGGGAGGAGAGAGCATGTGCTTCGCCTGCCCTTATCTACCCTAGCAAAGAATCCAAATCGTATAGTTCAAGATATGTCATGTGATCATATACTACCAATGAACAAATTGATTCTCGAGTTGAGGGAACCGCATTGTTCTTGTGAGGCATACAGAAAGATACCGGTAAAAGTTTGACATGATAATTTTCAGACGAGATAGATATATAAGTCTATGAATAAGACGTAAAAAATTAGCCTGGGGAAGTCAAGCCTTAAAATCAAGCCGAGATCTCTAGCGTACCGTCTTTGATCGACTAGGTCTCAAGGGGAAGTGGTATTTTCGGTGGCTATTCACACGAATATTACCTCGATGGGAAGAGATACAGGTTTAAAATAGAGACTCGGAGTGAGCGGGCGAGAAAAGGGTTTTCCACTGCGACATTACATCAGTCATCAAATTGCCATTTGTGCAGATGAATACATAAATTCTGCTGCGGATAGTTTTTGGAAATTGTTCTGAAATCTTTTGTATAGAATTAATGCCTAGGATTGTTATGAACGACATCAAACATAAGATATGATCGCAAAGCTGTGATCTTGGTGTATGACATGTAGCAAGTTGACACATTAGGGAAGTTTTATTCTCAATTGTTGTTGGTAATACGGTTTCTTCTGTTCATTGTTACTGTCACCAAAATATTTGTTATGAGTACCAGTTTCTGTATTGTTTTGAAGATAGCAGGTAATATATTTGGTGACTCAACTAGAGGATCATAGATCTTTAAGGGAGACAGGGGGAATGAGAAAAATCCGACGCAATCTGATATGCAACTACTATCACTTATACCATTCTCATGGCTCTATAGAAGCAGAAGCCGTCTGGCTTCTGATACCGAGATTCACGTAGGCTTTTCTTGATCAATTTCTCACATTCGCCACCTTTTAGGTGTAAAGCACTCTCGCAGTATAAAAGACAAGGCCAACTAAGTCCGGATCTTACCAAAGTCAACAGAAAACATCCCATTCGGGGATTCAAGACACTCAGAAGTTCTCTACGTGAGCAACAAGAATCTTTGAAGGTATGGATGTGGACCAGGCTTTCATGTATTTTGATGTTGCTATCTATCTATCTTTGATATAGTTGTCGATTTAGATCTCATCTATGTATTTGTTGCTGTCATCTCTTCAAGAATACATCCTCAATTTGAAAAAAGGGAAATAACACACTGAACGTAACCGTAGAAGGTCAATTCCGAGACGACTCTTCCAACCTTAGTCCTCTCTCCGGCATTCTCTCTGACAAATCTCCTTGAGTTGAGAACTAGTGCTCTTTGTGGAGATATATAGAGTTATCTATTTATTTTGATCTTGGAATCATATGCAAGCCTATCCATGGAATGGAGCTTTGTCATGATAATAGTATTCGATTAAGTTACTAGCGGCCTGGAATGTCTGTTTAAAATGGCCAAGTCTGCGAGCGTAAAATAGCAAGTGAGAATTGCAACACGATGAGATTGAGTTGGACGACCCTTTCATAGTATTATCTTTCGAGTTTACGACCGTCGCGCGGCTTTACGGCTCCAGGGACTGCAAATTTGCATACGAAGGAAGTTGTGGATGCTTGTATCTGTACCTTGACTACTAGTACTACATGGTACATAGGCTGTTTTTTGTTCCTTATGGCGAAAATAACGATGTCAAGCTCGACAGTGATGGCAATGGTTGCGATAAATTTTTATTGCCCACACATTTCAAAATTCTGTCAAAAATAAGTGTTGAGTATCGTGAATCACATTATTTGACCGGACTATGGTGCTTGTCGTTTGGAGCCGATACAAACATGGTATAAAGAGTGCGCAAGGTGTAACACCACCAGCGGAGGCGAGTCGATTAAGAAGATAATTGGCAATCAATATTGCGGAACTTTAAGAAAGCTAGATGGAGGTTTAAAAATCATTACCGCAGTTCAGTAGGAATTCTATCATGAGGTACAGAGAAAGATGTCAAAATCAAGTCAAGTGCTGATAGTTATTTCGATATTTCTTTGCAGCATTTCTGGCTTTGCTCAAGTCAATTTGATCGAAGACAGCAAAACTAAAGTGACCTTTGACAGTAAACTAACACTTCTTTCAAAATCAACAATCACGGTTTCTGCATATTGGCTTCACACAATTCATTTGACGCACACATTTTGACGTTCATGGAGATTACATAAGCCAGAATCGCGTAATTCAGGAGACACATCGTTTGCTTTGTTTGCATTAGTTTAGAAATCATGCGTCACTCAAAGAGAGCACATCCCGCAAATAGACTATTGAGGCGGTCAATGCTTGCACAGAGAGAAATCAAGATGATGCATTGAAAAATCTTTGCAACCTATGAAATGTTGGAGATTCTCACACAAAAGTTTGGCATGGGTATGATGTAATGTGATTCTGTGATAGCGTGAATTGTGAAACTTGCCTCCCTCCCACCTCTTCTCTACCATTAAGTCTTATTGAGAGACTATAGAAATTTCCCAATTAGTCTTTATGCGAGGTATGTTTCGAAATCCTTAGTTCTCATAGTATCGACGCAATTTTTTTGTAAGATCCATCAGGAAGTAGCAATACTACAAACGTTGCCTTGCGATATTCATCCCATATCCGAAGCTTTCTATTTTCTTGTGCGCTTGCACTTGCACTTTCCATCTTCGTGGGAGTGGTACGTACAGCGATGGCTCTTGTTTGGATCGGAAATAGCCGCCCGACGACCAACATAACTTTGGATTCTGGTCAGAAAGTCTAATGCAAACTCCTTGTTCTTTGCGTTCACATGCGCGAGGAGGATAAAATTGCCCCACCTGACGGTGTAAAATTCGAAAGTTATTTTATCGAGCGCGAGTAGACGAAGTTTGGAACCCTTAGGTAGTCTGCTGTAAATAATCAAAGCATCCATGGAGATAAGCGGAAACCTGGCCTGGATTATATCTATCACTTCATCCATAAGTTCAGTAAGACAAATCCTGTCGGCGACAATATAAACCTCGATCGGATCCCAGGTGCCGATATCTGGTGGGAGTATATTCGTGTAGACCCAATCTACCAATACGTCGAAAGCTTCAGCGTTAACCTCTTGGAGTACTGCACTATTCGTTATGCTTTCTGAAAATTCACTGTTGAACATCTTGTCGAAATAGGGTACGCGTATACATAGAAGTGATTTGTGAACTCGGAACAACCTTAATTCTTTCCCAACACGAATGTCTACCATTTGGCTTCCCGCTTTCCTAGTTGAAAAAATTAGCAATATTCTCTTACGCACCAAGCGTACATACGTCTGTATAATACAGAGACACTGTACTCACTTCAGGAACGTCGTTCTGGTCACCGGCTTTTTCTTCTTCGAGGAATCCATTTCATCTTTGTTCCTAATTGTTCGGCCTTTCTAGTATTAGCACACCTTGGGTTTATTGCAAGACTAGGAAATAAAACAGTACCTTCAATTAGTCGGTAAAAAGTCCCTAATGACTTTTGATTCAAGAAGTTGAATAACATAACATCTTATCGATATACCATAAAAGAATCCTTATATGTCTCAATGTTCTTCGTCGAGTTTGAGAAAAATGGTCTACAGAACATTCGAGATATTCAGTACCTTGAATATGCGAGAATATCCGTCTATGAAACATGATTCCACAATAGAGTGCATGGTGATACCTGAAAACGATAGAATTCGGAGCATTCAGAAATACCGTGCCTAAAATTCGGTGGTTATATTTGCGATGGCATCTTTTAACGCGATAATGTAAAGGAAGCGCAATTAGATAAATCTGGCATTTCTTCCCCGTAACTAGTTCTTAGAGTCTCTAGATAGTCAAAAACCAAATCGTCTTCTGCCTCGAATATTACATCTATGCTGGTTGGTGACCACAGGTCTTTCACATTATCTCATTTATGAGAAAAACGATCCAAGGGACAATCCAATAGATACCGACGAAGTGGCGAGTCTTCATATAATCTTGAATAGAAGATAATTATATCTTCCTCCGTTTAATCTTCATCTGTATAATTTTCCGTTTTCCAAAACATGTCCATTGCTTCATGCATGAGATCGATCAAGCACCATTTTTCTAGCAGGATCTAGAATGCGCCAAAGTCTTCATCTGAGAACTTTATCTTCAGGTGTCAAATAAATCAGAGGTAAAATTCCATTGTAAATCCATTCGATTAATATGTCGAAGGTCGAAGCATGATCTTCGGGAAAAGATGCGGAGTTAGTTCGAAATTCAATGAATTCACCACTACTGAACATCTTTTCGAAGGAAGTGATTATGTTCCATAGTGTTGCTTTATTTACTCGAAAATTTTCTTTTTCTTCTCCGACATACAAGTCAACTATACCGACTCGAGTTCTCCTAGATTATATAATAGACCACGAAAGTTCTTAAAGTACTTAGGCGACTAGTATGAAGATGTGACTTGCTGCCGAAAAGTCTTGTCGGTTATTGCCGATAGTGTTGGCTCGGAATTCGAAACTGTCAAGTCTAGTCAGCAACTGCATTCTTTACCTAATTAGATATGAAAGCTAGAGTAGTAACTACATTCAATTATCCACTCTCCGATCAAAGTCTGGAAATCATGTTCTGAAAGAAGAAACTTCTTGGAAGTATTATTAGTAATGGTGCATGCATTCATCAAAAGACATGAACTATTTTCTGGCCTCAACACCATCCTCGAAGCAAGATTTGGCAGAGGACGGTGATCGATAGATAGGTTCACCCAGCATATATCACATGTTAAAACTTCTAGATTTGAGAAATAGACTTGTAGTTTAGAATCAATTGACAATATAAATGTAGGCAATGGTACTAGGATCTTAAGTCATTGCAGCCACGCTCATTTCCTCCCATACAAAAATCCATAAATACCCTCCCCATTGAAGAAGGCTGGAGACTCTTCGACTTTCAGCCGCATCTTCTTTGATTCAACGAACAGCTGCAGCCGATTCCTTCTCCATGAATATGATAAATGCTACCATCGCCTGCTGATGGATTGGTTGACTTTGGGCCACCACGGACTTGATCTCGAACGGCTGTGAGGAAATCGGCAGTCAGATCAGTCTCATTCATTACTATACCCGCCATAAGGGCCAACGGTGTTAGATCAGGCTCTTGATTCAAGGAAAAGGCATAGAGTAAGCTGTTTAATACATATAAACGTAGTTTTGAACTCGGCAACGATCTTCTGTAAACGTAGATGACTTGTTTAATTGAGGGTAGAAAGTCATTGTCTTTGGAAAACTGTCGTAAGGAATCCATTGCCTCATTCATCAGGTCTGGCATGCATAGTTTATCCATAAGTAGGTAAAAACTGATAGCGCTCCAATTTGAAGATACAGAGCCGGGCGAAACTCGATTCAAAGGTCGGAGTGGGCGATACTGAGAATACGCCCATTCAAGTAAGACATCAAACGACTCAGGAGAATCTTCGGGAAATTCTGCGGAGTTGCTCGAAGCCTCAGAAAAACCGCCGTTGAACATTTTATTGAAGTATGGTATCTTGGTACAGAGAATATGCTTGTGCACTCGATAATGCGTACGAGTTGAACCGACGTATAGATCGACTGTCTCGATGCCGACATTACTATTTATTGTTAGCGTGGTCCAGACACACGAGAGGAAGTTAGAATTAGCACTGACCTGAGAAATGGATGTGACTTTGGAGTTGATTCGGGGTCTGATTTTGCCTCCGAGTTAGGATCCATGTTGAGTTAGGGTGCGAACCAGTAAATATCCCTTGTATTTGTCGGTGATCGAAATCTCTGCGAGGTTGAGACTTCGAGTTCAACTTATAAAATATCTTGTAATGAGTTTGTCTTTGTTTAATGTAATGTTAAGGCAAGTAAAGAACTTTTTGATAACTAGGTACTACAAATCATGATTGAGATCCGCATCAGGATAAGCAATCAACATTAGTGAATAGGTTCACTTCACCAGATTTTTAAAATAGTCTACTGTATAATTCCGATGGTTGCATAGTGACTTATGCACATTTAAATTGCTTGAAGGCTATGAAGGTTTGCCTAGAGTCACTATTTGACTGCCTTATTTTGAACTGGATCAATCGTTGATCATGGATGATCAACGATTAGGGTTTATTCATACCTAGTTCAATGCAATGTCAAGGAATTTTTGAAGGATATAGTCGAGAGGACTCAATCATTCGACCGAAAACGTGTGTCATAAATTCAAATTTCTCTTTCCCTATATAAACATTCATTCGAAAGTATTAGTTCTAGAACTAGAAGAGAAAGGGAAAAGGCTGAGTAGACAGTGAAGATTTACGGGCCAAAGGGATGTATGTGGACGAGATACAACGAAGGAAAACATCAAAACATCATAGTGGACAAAAAGTTTGGGCTAACATGAATTAAAATAAATCAGATTTCAGAAGAGACCTGGCGCATGATAAAGCCTGAGCCTGATTGACAGATGAATGTGGTTTCAAAAGTCACTCGTGAGTTCTGAAAACATCAGTGGCTTTATTCCTCTGCTAGAATACAAAAAGGTCGTGTGTCAGTCTCGTGGAGATGGGTGACTATCACAGTACATGAAAGCCTGTACTCTTTCAAAGAAAGAGATATTATGACTGTGTATTGAACCGAACCTCCACATAAAAGGCTCCTTTATTCCACAATCATCTTAAAAGAAACCCTCTCACTATGCTTCGCATTACTACTCAAGTTCTCCTAAACTTATAACAGTCCTCGTCCTTTGTATGGCCGTGGTATTCGCATCTGGTGACAGGAATCTGTGGATCAATGATTCTCGGATCTGTGGGTGTTACAACCTTGACATGTTTGCGAAGTGCAAGCATAAAGTCTGTAAAGAGATCATGGTCGCTTTCCATCGTCTGGATAAAATGGTCATTGACATTGAAATCCGAATCTTCTTGGGTGTGAAATCTCCAGACTAACACTTGGATAGCATATCGCCGAAGTGCCGATCCTTGTGGAGTGATCTCGTATGCCTTCGTGGCCCAGCTCATGTCAAAGGTTGCATTTTTGACTTTACTACTTTGTCGATAAAGATCCAGGGCATGATCCTCCAACTGAGTGAGACCAAGCTTTTCTGCCAATGCGTAAAAGCGTATAAAATTCCAGCTCTCTGGGCTGTCACTGACCCCAACCTCATAAAATCGAATGTATCCAGAGTATACCCACTCAATAAGTATATCAAAAGACTCAGGACCGTCCTCTGGGAATTTTGCCGAATTCTCTTTCGCTTCTATAAATCCACCATTAAACATTCTGTCGAAGTATGGTATCTTGTTGCAGAGAAAAGATTTATGGACTCGAAAAAGAGCTTCTTCGGGGCCTACTATGAGGTCGACCATTTCTGTTTTACTTTATACTGTTAGTTGGAAGTCTCTTTTGTTGTTTATTGTGGAACATACTTAAGGAATGTGACAGCGGTAATATTATTAATCTTGACAGGGCGTTCAGCTTCATTTGTCTCGTCCGTAGCAACCGGCTTTTGAATTGCTGCACTAGAAAGATCAATTATCTCACTAGATAGATCGATTATTGCATTTCCAAAACTACCGCGAGTACTTCCAAAGCTAACACGACCATGGTCACTGCCTCCACTACCCCTACGAGCAGAAGCATGGTCACTGCCTCCACGAACCCTACGGGCAGAATCTTTGAAGATACCGCCTCTACCGAAAGGAGATGACATTCTTGGATCTGATTGAGAAGGGTTTTTCGAGATGAGCTTAAATGCAAGATCTACAGATTTAGTTAGCAGGAATTCCATTTCTCAGAATGAAGTAAGAAGCATTTGTGGAATACTTGCGCGTTTGAATGATGGAAATGGTTCTGCAGAAGATCTATTGTCGAATTCGAGAATCCGAATTTTGTATTCAAGTCAACGTGTTTCGGGAAAAGAAAGGAAAATCGTCCTAAGAAGTCCGAGCAGAAGGTAAGAGTCGTAGGTAGTTAATCATGGGCTTAGCCCCAGCTATCCGACTGTGCCTTAGCGTCAAAAGTAATACATTGGACCTGTAAGTTTCTTTATATTTGATACAGGTTTGATTTTATTTTAATTTGCATACTATATTCACTAAAAGGAAGTCACAAAACTTTCATTCACACAAATAGTCCAAGGAAATAAAGACGAATTAGACTTTAGAATTTGCGTGATATTTGTTGATGAAGACGAAACTAGGCCCAAGAAACAGGCGTGATCAACCGATGTGAATGAGGAATGGACGTCAACAGATCTTTTAATCGTCTGAAAGCTTCGATTTAGAGATTTTCCTCTTGAGCTTGTTCTGCTTTTTAGTGCATTCCTCGTCAATCTTGTGACTGTGATATACACAATTGTTCCCAACTCTTGGATCAGTTATGGCTTTGCCATTGGATACCTCATCTCTCAAAGCGGCGAGAAAATCATTACAAAAATTATCATCGTCTTTGAGGATACCATGTATCAAGTGGGTTGGCCAATGAGTCGTGAAGATAGATTTTGGCGATCTGAAGACAAAGATCAAAGTATGCAACCCATATAGACGATATCCTGAGTCTTCTTGGGACTCTTTGTACATCTCTTTAACACAATCCAAGTTATACAACTTATGATGGACTCGCTGAGCATCACGCAAGTTATCCAGAAGTTCGTCCATTAAGTCTGATAGACATAACTTCTCACAGATCAAATATAAACGGCGCCAACCGCGTGTAAAGCGTTCGTAATCCTCCTCGTGATTGAGCTGAGATAAACTTCCGCTATAGACCAAGCCTATAAGCAAGTCAAACGACTCGAATGTGTCGTCAGGGAAAGTGGCTGAGTTGTTGAGAGATTCGACCCAAGGGCCATTGAACATTTTGTCGAAGTACGGAATTTTTCTGCAGAGGATGCCTTTATGAACACGGATGAGCTTCTTGTCAGGCCCGACGAACAGATCAACTATCTGAGTGCCCGCAATACTAAGAAACATTAATTTCACTAATCACAGTTTCTGGGTTGGATTTTTTACTCAGAGAAAGCGCAATTGCTTAGGTTTTTGGGGTTTGTTTCGGAAGCCATGTTTGATCTGAAAAACAACATCATCAGCCTCTGCCTGCGGAATCTCTCGATCATCATTTCAACTCACATTCTAGTATCCAAGCACTTGAATATCTGAATCTTAAAAGATATCCAGGATAATTAACACGTTTTTGAAAAGTCAAGGGGGGCCAGCGTAGACTTGTCGAATCTTCAATGGCAGAGCAAGGTATGGTTGTGGATCTGAGTTATTCTTCGAAGCGGTATTTAATGATGTGAAAAGGAATCGAGGCTTGAGATCATTTGGAGTTGTCCATAGGTAGAAACCTCTCAAAACATTTCTTGGTAATTGATTAATCGTGAACAAAGGTGACTTATTTATGTTGAGAATTTGTCTTACAACGAGACAACTACAAGGCTCGCAAGGCTACTGCTGTAGTATTCACCTCCACCTTTTTCCCAAGACTACGTTATGGAGAAATTCGTTCTGAGTGAAGCTATCAAAAAACATGAGATGAAAGCTTGATTTACTTGCAAAAGATCTTGATCCTATCTATGATATGGTGCCATGGATACCCATTTTCCTTCTCCCTTAACCCCCTGAAGAAAAATTATACTCCCACCAACGCGAAAGAACATCATGTCAGCAAACTCCATCAAGCCATGAGAAACATAATCTCGCCATATTCTTGGAGGAGCAATGAAATGGCCAGTCAGGATAATGATATAACGTTCAATAAAAATGCATCACTCTGGGATCCATCTCATTGCCACTCGGATCGTTCGTTCTTCCTGCCAATTCCAAATAACTCTCCAAAATTTCCTTGTTTTTGGCTAGGAGCTCAGTGAGGGCAGTCATATCAACACCAGATAATGGAATGGGTTCGCCATAAGAATCGATTGAATACTCATGCCCCTCAATTGGTCGATTTAATGACTGGAATCGAAGCATACGGGCAGCATACTGGCGGGGTGGTGATTTGCTTGCTGTCTTCTCAAAAATGTACTGGAACTCCTCAGCTGTGTAGTAAGTGTCGTCAATCTTATCTTCGCCTCGCCAAATGTTCATAACGTAAATTTGTAGATTTGCCAAGCAGAGCTTGTCAGCTAAAACCCAAAGATCCAATTTTTTTGCGAAAACCTTGACCTCTAAGTGACCGGATCATGTCGTATGTAACCCACCACATTAACATATCGAAGGCTTCAGGATCATCTTCTGGGAGTACCGCCGCGTTTTCATTCGCCTCTTTGAATTTCCCGTTGAACATCCTATCGAAGAATTCAATCTTGTTGCATAAGATGTCTTTGTAAACCTATGTGGCTTGTTAGTGTTTCGGTTGAGGTATATCATGAGCAATATAAGATACACAAAGCAATCTGTACTATAAATTGACTTACACGAAACAATATCTTTTCTTTCCCAACGTAAATATCAACCATTTGAGTGCCGTGCTTCTCGAGAAATGGCAGCGATGCTTTTGCCTTACTCTCGGTCAATGTTGAAGCTGCTGTACTGGACTGAACTCGTGCATTCAGGGCTTTGTGATAAACTGAATATCTCTGAAGTACTGCACTTCTCTTGATATTTTCGGCCATGTGTATCTCCTCAATATCATCTTCGTCCGAAAGATCTGATGAAACCATCTCCCACAAGTCGGTTTGACTCGCCTTTCTCTTCTTTGATTGACCAGACATATCTTGCTGAGTTGATATTTCCGGAAGCAATGAGAACGTTTTCAGCTTAGAAGAAGTAGCAGAAAAAACGTCGTTCAAGGCAAGCTGAAAACAAAGATGAAGGGTTTGGTAAATGCTTAAGAAGCAAATGCAAGTGGAAGGTACAAGTTGCGCTAAAGTTCAAAGTGACAGGTACTTAGGTATCAATGAGGAAGGAGAGACGTTGAAGTAAACTGATTATGTAATTCTGACCACATCATTTTCGTGTGAAGAGTCACGCAGCAATACTTGGATTTTACAACCTATACAACCTGCAATAGAGTGATGTTCACGGAGAGCTCGAGTCACAAACTTACAATTAATTTCTATGTTCTAAAATTCACAAGAGTTTGGATCTACGTGTTATAATACTTTGAAAATTTAGATTCCCACAGCCATGGTAATGCTAAGATCACTTATACTTCTAGCATCGACACGTTCACTGCAAAGATTCATCTGAGATCGCTCAGAATTGAAAAGCCTGAAGAATCAACATAGCTTCGTTTCCTCTCAATAGGTAAGCAACATTTATTGGAACATCAGGTCGAGCAAAGATGAGATGTCACCAAGATCTAATCTCAAAGTTTCTAGAAAATATGTAGCCAACTTATAGCCAGTCAAAAGTAATGAAGAGAGAAGATAGTGAGTAATCACACGAGAATCATTAATTAACACATTTGTTCATCTTGAAAACTGAAGCTATCTGCACAAATGCAATAAAAGCTAATTAACCATGTAACCATTCTCCCTATCAAAAGTATCCCAAACTCACTTCATGCTACACGTAAAATTCCCAAGCCATAGATAGTGATCTCAGATCACTCCATACCATAAAATTCTCTCAAAATATTTGCAAGTTGTACAATTTACCCATAAATATCCTATCGGGGAATAAGCAACACCGAGAGCTCAATTATCCTCCTGAGCCGCATCACGATGCTTGATCCAAATAGGACAATCCTGATGGGAAAAATGCTGATGCAATTCGCATAGGTTCCATTTTCGTGGATCGAGAGGATGCTCATAAGTTCCGCGATCTGTGACTTGGCTTCTGCAGTAGTCAATATAGTCGATACCAGCATTTTCAGAGCGGGAAAGGAGACTCCAAAGCTCGGCGCTGGAAGTCTTGAGTCGGCCGGTGTCTCGGTTGCATTCATCGGAGGTCAAGAGCCAGCTGAATTTTGTATTAGTTTATGTTCAAGGATTTGGGAAGGGGGAAGGGGGAGGGGGTATGGAAACCTACTCGAAAACAGCAATATAAAGCTTTCTCAAAGGATTACCAGGATCGGTTTGCGAATAAACGATATACAAGTCTCGAATGTCTGGTAAAATGACTGCCTCTCCATTACTACCCCAAAACTCCTTCATAGCCGAATCCATAAGCTCATCGCACAATCGAGGAATATGGAAATCCGTTGCCATGATGTAGGCGTCGACAAAACGGTAGCTAGAAAGACCTTCGGCTCGTCCTGGCTTATGCAATTCAAGTGGCATGATTGTACCTTCCATAAGCCATTGAATGATGACTCTGGAAGATGAGGCCATATATCCGCGTACATAGACTGAGTTGGAGTAAGGCTTGCGAAACTTTTTGAAGTGGAGTACGATCTCGAGTATGGCTTCAAAAACCTTTTCTGTGAAGTAAAATGTCGCGTAATCTTCTAGTTGACCACCGAGACCACAACTAATCATGTAACTCTTCCTGGAAAATTGTTAGATGTGGTGAAAAAAGCTAGTGGAGATAAGTACTTACTCTTCAGGTTCCTCAAACTTCTCGCGATCACGCTTGTTGCTGTTTTGGGATGGATCTTGGGATGGCTCCGGCGCCTTTCTTGATTTCTTAGCGGGCTTTTTATCCTCGTTTTCGGAGTCGGAATTATAACTTGTTTTAAGAGGAAGAGGGATGAATGGTGTGGCTGAAGTAGTAGTTGGCTGCTTATCGTGTGCCTTTGCGAACTTTTTTGTAGAATCTGCAATGGAAGAAGATGATCTCGAGAGTGCCTGTCTTTCTAATACTGAAGGTGGGAGCTCTTTGGAAAATCGTGGGCCCTTTTTGCAAATTATTGTCCTCTTCCTAATTAAGAAAGGATTAAAGGAACGGGTAGCAGAAGGTATAGCTGTGGTTTGCAATAGTTCACTTGGCATTAGTTCAGGATCCAGCTTTGGATCAATCGATCGATATGTTCCCACCGTATCAGCAGTTACTAATGTGTTGACCGTAGTATCTATTGGGGACGGGCCAACGGTTCCGATGGTAGCCATGGGTTGGTTAGGAACTGATCTAAGGGATCTCTGAGCCAAATTTGGCGATTCTTTGATATCAGAGTGTTTTTGAACTCGAGTTCTCAAGGAAGATCTGCGATCCATTTCAGGGGAGGCGGTATTCTGGGGAGAAGACATGGCTAGTGATAGTTAAATATCGATTTGAAAGTCGTTATTTTTGGGAAGAAAAAGTGAGAATGGTGCGGATTTTCAATCTAATCTGCTAAATCTCTCAGAATCGGGCTGTGTTAATAAAACAATGTATGTAAATTGAAATTGAGTAGTTTGACGAGCCTTGATAATTTTCCTTGAAATTTAAGCGAGGATCTATGGTCTCATTTTGCCAATCATGTGAGCGGTAGTTCACTCTATTTCCTTCACGCTAGCAGTAATAAAATTATTGCATAACGTTTTATTTGAGTATTATTTCAATTGATATATGCCTAGGCATGCAAAAAGAGCAATTCGCAATAGGTGCTGTATTATGATATTCTTTATTTCATTCTATTCACCAGTCTAGACGGCTAACTTTACGTGCTAGTTTAGCACCCTCATTCATCTGGTACAGCTAGGCATAGCATGTGACTTGAGATCATTCACTACACCTAGGTAATTTGTATAACTCTAATAGTCGACTTTCATAAACGGTCGACTAGTTTCTACTAGGGGAAAGCAAATGTCCCCGGAAAGCGAATTGTCCTTGTGAGATTTTGGTGGCATTTCTTACTAAAATCTATAGAATTGAATCCTATGATAAAATTGGTATTGTAATCCCACAAGGATAATACGCTTTCTGGGGAAATTCGCTGTCCCCGAATAGTAACTTGTTGGCTGCTTAGAAGAGCCGACGAATGATACTGACTTCAATCTTATTTTATTTTATGTTATTTAAATTTTTTTTTTGGAATATACACACTTGTATCAGCTATCCCTGTGATTTTTCTTGAGAGAATCAATCAAATCCAATCTCTTATTAAAGAGGGTTGAGAAATTTGATCCATACGCTGGTAAGAACAATCGATCTAGATGAAAAATAGGATATCAGGGGAAGAGTAATATTTGAAACACTTTTGGAAACGAACAACGAACACATCAAAGAAGTCAACACTTCAATTTGAAGATACAATGTCACATCAATATCAATTGCAAACAAATTATTGATTATCAAAAAAAGATTTCTTTTATATCTTCAAAAGTTACTGAACTATGTACTTAAAAAAACAAGACCAAGTTTCATTGCAGTAACAGAATATACCATATCCATGACAATTTACTAAGCATCGAAATCATCACCACCAACCCCTCTACTTCCCAATCACCGGAGCCTCAAAAACCCCCTCAAACGCCTCCGAAAGCCAAGCCTTCCTATCCCCCGGCATCCTCAGCGCTCCTTTTTCAGGCCAGCCCTCTATCCACCCCGCCATCCCATCCGCTTCCCTAACACACTCTTTCCAATCCCCCCCCCTCACATTCTCACCCGCCTCCACCATAACCACCACCACACTTTCCCAATCCCTAAATCCCTCTTCCGACAACGTCTTACTCCCATTCTTCAACCACCTCCTCTCAATCCTCAACCTCACAGTTTTCCTCTCCGCCACCTTCGCCTTTTGTACGATCGCTGAAAGATGTCGTTTCAACTGCGACACATTCCACAATACCGGAATATCATGACACACCAAATAATGCGGCGGCATCGCACCCGACAGATGCTGCTTCGCAGAACTAAATATCGTAAGATTGAGACTGATTTTTCTGCGAGCAGCAGATTCGGCAGCGTAAGCGTGCATCCAAGCTATATCTGCAGGGGCCAATTCGTAGTCAGCCGGGATGGGAGTACGAATAGATGGAGACGGAGCATCGGAAGCTACATTTCCAGTTCTTCCTTGTAAGTGTGTAAGACCTCTGAAATTCAACCAGGAAAGATCGGGAAAATTAATTCTGCCGGCGATGTTTTGGAAAAGTCCACCCCCTTGAGCCCTATTTGCAAGTGCAGCTGCGGCAGCTGCTTCTTCTTGCTTCTTTTCACCCCTTTCTTTCTTCTCACGTTCCTTTCTCCCTTTTCTAAGATCAGGATTTTGAACTTCTGACTGGAGATTTTTTATTCTCATGGATTCTTCAATCTCTTCCTTTTCCTTCTGTTTCTTCGCAATTCGATCGCGTTCCAATCGATCTTCCTTCAATTTTTTCAAACGTTCATCTCTTTCGCGTTCTTCCTGATCCCGTTCTTCTCTTTCTACTCGATCTTTCTCCTTTTGCTGCAGAGCTTCGTTACGTTTAAGCTCGTCGTACTGACGATCCACGTATTCATCTAACAATCGATCTGCCTCATCTTTCTTCTCTTGCTCCAGAGGTTTCTTTTTCTCGTTTTCTTTCTGCAGAAGTTCGTTCCGTTCGAGCTCCTTCTGCAAACGTTCAATTTCTTCATCTGCCAATCGATCGGCCTCCGCTTTCTCCAGACGTTCATTTTCTTCGCGTTCTTTCCGCTGCTTCTCATGCAGATCTGCCGCCAATTTTCTTCTCTCCTCCTGAACCCTAAGTCGCTCAATTTCCTCCCTATCTTTAGGATTCTTAGCCTTCCGTGCATCCGAAAGTTTTTTCTTTCGAAGTGCCTCCTGTGCCTCTTTATCCACCCCACCTGCTGGCTTGGAAAGACCGGCCCCTCCAGCTTTTGCCAGGAGATCATTTTTTTTCTCGGCCAAGATATCTCCAACAAAATCTATTGGCGCATCTGGTTTTTTTGTGTCTTCCTTATCTTTCAAATCTTTAGCAATCTTATCCCTAGCAATTTTATCGGCTTTTGCTTTTTCTTCTCTCTCCTTGTTGATCTGATCTCTGACGGCCATCTCCCTTGCTTCTCTCTCTTTTCTCTCTTTCTCGGCTTTGTTTTCTTTGTCGATTTGATTTCTTTTCCTCCCCTCCTCCTTTTTCTTTTCTTCAGCTTCAGCCTCACCTCTTGCCGTTTCCTCATCTTTCAATGCTTGTTTCCTGAGTATTTCAGCTTCTTCCCAGGCAGCCACCTCTTCAAGGTCCCTCTTCTCTTGGGCCCTTTTCCTCTGCTGGCGCTCCTTCTCCTCGAGAGCCTTCAGCTCCTCTTTGGGCATCATTGATCGAGCAATAATCTTTCTTAGTCTTTTCTCCGCGGCTTGAATCCGCTTTTGCTTTTCCCCCTCTTCGACTGGATCAATCGGAACAAGATTCATAACTCTCTTTTCTTTCACCCGCATCAACTCCGAATCAATAAGTTCACCTTCACCTGTCCTGACTACCTCTTCGTTACGTCTCACCATCGCCATATATTCCAAGAAATCTGCAACCTCACGATCCGTTTCAAAAGTAAGACTTGATCGTTGTTCTTGAATCGATGAAAGAGAGTTGTCGGCTCTAAAGGGTGAACCAGGACGTGGCTCAGGAAGTGGTATATTCTCTTCTTCTTCGGTTGAATTTGTGCGAGGGTCTGTTTCTGCGGAATCTTTCGGAGCCAAAGATACATCAACGGTCACATCCGTCTCAGCTGCTCCACCATCTCCAGCTACTTTAGACGCTGTGCGAACACTGAGTAGACCTTTTCTCCCTGAATCCTTTTCACCTTGTGTAGATGGTTCAGGTAGAACGACTCCCTTAGCTTTAAGCGCCGCTACGAGTCCAAAAAGATCCATTCGTTTTCTTTGCCCAGCCACCAGTGGTACGTTTGGCGCATCACGTACTCCCTCAATATCCTCAATTGTCTTATCCACTTCGGCATCTTCAGCCCTTTTCTTTGCTACCTTTGCGGCTAGAGCGTCCGCAAATTGACGCTTCTTTGCCTCCTCTTCTTCCTTATTTCGCTCATCAAGTTGACGTAATTTCAAGAGCTTCTCTTCAGCTTCAGCTTCCGATTTCAGCCAAGTATCTTGTCTATCAGCTTTCAATTCATCTGCTTGTTCTTTCCACACATCGGCCAATTCTTTGTTCCTCTGGAGTAATATGGGTCGACGAATATCTTGGAAAGCTTCCCAATATGTGTCTCTTTCTTCCGAATCGGAGAATCCACCAATGTGATCAAAAAGATCTTCCAGTTCTTCAGGTGCATCTTCTTTTTCCCATTTATCTCTCAGAAGCTGTTCAGCAAAAGACTCTCGAAGTACCATAGGTGACGGGTGTTGTGTAGGTGCCGCAAAATGATGTCCAGCCGATATATCTAGCGCCGCTCTCTCGGCAGGCGTCATATCGAACGCCTTTCTCCAAACGGAATCAGGACGCATATGCATTTTGAGTTTTACTTGTTCGACCTTTTCTTCAAGTTCGATTTCGCGATCCAATTTTTGAAGTAGTTCCTGGAATCTGACTTTCACAAGAACATTCGTTTCCAACTGCACATTATTTCTCAACGTATTCCGATTTTGCCTTTTATCTTCTAACCTGATAGCTTCCTTGATACCAAGTGTGCACCTGATGATGATGTTTCGCAATGGGAGTATTTTGCTCTGTTCAGTTTCAATTTTGAGCTGGCGACTCGCTGCGTTTCTCTGTTCAAAAAGCCATGCTAGATGCTTTTCGCGTGCATCATACAGATCATTTTGTGCCCACGCTTCGAGTTCTTGAGCTGCAGTTTTGTTTTCGGAGCTTCTACCACGGTCCACCCATTCCTTGAACTTCTCTTCGACAGTAGGTGAATCTGCAGGTTCGGCAGCCCATCTACGGTACTTTTCACTTTGGCCTGGAGAAGTCTATTCAAGTCAGTACGAGCAATTGCGAAGGATATACCACATGCACTTACACTTGGATCATGCGGTAGAGGATTTTGGACAGGGTGCCTTGGAGGAGATGCGCCGTATAAACTGCCCGAATCATCCGCTATAGGTTCCAGAGCAGCTGATTTGTTTGACTTGCCTGATTTGTCTGATTTGTCTTCTTCCACAGTAGGTTGTTTTCCCTTATCCTCATCCTCACCATCAGGCAACACAGTCTTCTTTTGACTCTCGAAATTTTCCGTATCCTTACTACCCATCGAACTTCTTTCAGCAATAGGGGAGAGTTTAAGATTTCCCCGCGGTCTTCGTTGTTGTCCACCTCGCCCGCCCGATCTACCACGTTGCGAAGGGTAAACTTCCTCTGCCCTACCCACAGGTTTCGTTGCTTGTGTAGTATCGAGGGGTTCCATTGCCGGTACAGGAACAGTGGGGCCCCGAGCTCTTTTTGCCCGACGCTCCGCTCTCGATTCTTGAACCCCAGTCTGAACCCGAGTCGATACCACAGCTTGTATTCTAGCCATATCATAAGAGCCATCTGGATTTTTGAACTGTGAAATATCCACTGCTTGTCTTTTCGGTTTTACAGGAGGAGGGATCTTGAAATTCAGATCCTTATCAGCCTCCGCAGGTTTGGGACTTGATTGACCTGTACCCTGAGCCGGTCTCCCAATGCCAGATAAATCAATCTCGCCATCTCCCGTTCCCGGTAATCCAGGACCACCTCCTCCACCAAGACCACCAGCAAAAACTTGCGGACTAATTGGAGGCTGTTCATCAGGATCTTGAATTGTTCCTGAAAGATCAGCCGATTCGCGACTGCTGAAACTGCGTCCAACCTCTGTTTTGCCATTTAGGCTTTGCGTCTTTCCTTCTGATAAAGTCAACGAGCCGGGTCTTGAGGACGGTAGATCTCGTCTGCGGCGTCCAGTCATGTCGGCCATGTTGTATCCAAATGTCATTGTACTTGAAAACGTTACGTGTGCGATACAAACTTTTCGGTAAAGCGATCGATTGCAGCACCGATCATTTGCCGTGTAGACATAGATCAGATAGCTGGCTTTATGCATCGCGACCCCTTTGTTGGGTTCTAACTTGATCCGGCCATTAAAATCGTAGTCGTGAGTAATTGTTTTGTTTGCCAAATCTCAAATCTTACATACAAAGAAATATGTTATGAACCGGAATTGGTCACACACCTTTGATCCCTCTCTTCAAATAGTCATAGCCATAAGCCAACAATGTAGCTTTATTCAATGCCATGAGTATCATCAATGCGATTGTAAAATCGCCTTTGAGAAAGCCATTACAAATCACTAGCCAT
Organism: Botrytis hyacinthi; assembly: GCA_004786245.1. NCBI lineage: Eukaryota > Fungi > Ascomycota > Leotiomycetes > Helotiales > Sclerotiniaceae > Botrytis > Botrytis hyacinthi. Next base: position 32,627 of record PQXK01000183.1, on the reverse strand, counting down.
GTCCATAGAAGATATATGCGAGCAAGTAGGATCAGTATGGGGACTCTGACCGCATCAGGCAGGCAATCTAGACATTTGGACAATGACCGACCGCTCAAATTATCGCAGGCTCCACTTTCTCGACTTGACAAATAAGACGAATTCGATTTACAGCCTTTCTTGCCTCCCGCCCTTGCTCGAAAGCATGCATTGTCGTTTCTTGACCCAAAAACTTATATTCACTCCACCATCGCCGATCAAGATCATCGAGTTGATCAAGGAAAAGTGCACCGAGACCTTGCAAAACGTTTCTCGCCTGGAAGTCATTTCCCACTGTATTGAAATGCATGCCATGAAGCCATGTTTTATTTTCACGTGAAATTAATGGTGTCGAACCGAATTCAAAGATTTCTCGTCTGGAATTGGAATTTTCTGTCCCCTTATTATGAAATATAAAAAAAATCATCAATCTTATGACTCCAGGGAAGTGTACGCAGCAGTTACGCTGATTTTAGTGCGAGCGAATTGTAGTTTTTCGCTGTCCCTAAACTTTCAATGTCTCCTATGTTCCAGCCCAAATATTTCAGTCCATTTTTCAGACATGTTTTGCGTACTTGGATCGCACTAATAAGTGTTCCTGCATCATATAAGCCTCCCGCATGAATCATAAAATCAATCATTGAGCTAAAACATAATCGATCTATCTTCCAATTGATATAGAGTTGAGATCCCTCCAATGTTCCGCCAAATACTTCACGTGAAAAGTCTACATAGCTATAATATTTGAGGGCTTCCTCCCTAAACTCTCTGTTGACATGTAGGATCGGTGGAGGTTTAGTGTAAGTAATCATTGGAGCTCCACTGTAAACACTGTATGACGAACCTCTTCCACGTTATTATCACCCTCTCGGAGTGAACGATATGATACATCGATATTTCTTTGCTGGCAACAAGTGAACTTCAAGAGGAGGAGACGAACTTCCATGGGAAGATTCGTAAAAATTGTGAACATGCTCAAGGTCGCCATCGTTGTTCTTAAGATTATAGTGTGAACACAACGAACGGTATTTGAACTGGAATGATGCAGAATTCTCCAGTATGAGAATGAATTAAAGAGTCGGATGATAAGACCTGCTTCGAGGATGAGAATCTTAATACTTTGGGAAGGTATTAAGGAAGCTTTCGAGGAAGGGATGAATAGAAGTAATGAGGAAGGTATCAAGAAAGTTGCAATAGGATTAACAGAAGAATTATAAACGAATTTGTTGAAGATGAAATCAGAGTTGCTACGAGGAGTGTCTGAAAAGTATTATTCTTATAGACTTAACCAGTGATACTAACTAGTAGCCGGGAAACTATAAATTCCCAGAGAATGATCATCCTTCCTCTGAATCAGCATGAAGCAAACGGAAGAATGCCGTTTACATAAGCTGGGCTTAGTGTCTGATTGGTCAGTCATCTTGTACGAAATGAACCAATACTTCTAGACTACCTCTAGACTCGTGTCTAGCTGCCAACAATCCAGGCTTTGACGTCGCTACTTATTACTCGTTTTCAAAAGGACACCTCTCATTTCCAAAATAGTGCTGGTTCCATGAATAGTTGATCACCCATGACGTTTTGATATCGTATTGCCAGGTATGAACTTTCCACAGATTATCCGACTAGGCCAATGAAAGACCATTCATAAGATAGCTTCTCCCACTTGGGGGTTGAAGTTGTTGTGTGGTCAGTAATAGTGGTTAGAGTGGGAGGGAGGGAGTGGTAACCCTAAAACGGCCTTGATAACATATGATGCCTCAGGATCACAGCACATAACAGTCAGTAGTAGGATAGGGTATGCGCTCAATTCATCTCAACTACAGTAAACGAAACGAAACCAAGACAGGATAGTGAAGGTAGGTGTATCATATGTGAGTCGGCGAACGAAAAGAATTGCAAGCATTGACCACCCATCTATCATTCAATCATTCCACGTCCTGCCAACAATCGATCATTCTGTCGGCCATTCATACTATACATTTCATTCTTCCAATCCTTCCAACCATCTACCAACTCCAATCCCAACAACCTAATAATAGTAGTTCTCATCGTTCGTCCTTCCTCTCATGTATTGAGGCTCGCTTCCCCTTACGTAGATATCCTCGTACAAAATTTGTGGGGTTGCATCTGGGAAAGGCATCTCTTCGGCCTCCTTGACCTCCGCGTCGACCTTGGCTCTTGCCTCCTTGTCAATGGACTTCAACTCATCCTCGGTTGTAACGTTCCATTCAATCAACTTTTGTTTCAGACCAGCGATTGCATCTTGGGTGCTACGCATACGTTGAATTTCCTCACGAGTACGGTATGTGGTTCCTGGATCGGACATGGAGTGTCCTCCATAACGGTATGTGACATATTCGAGGACTAGTGGACCGTTACCAGCATTGGCGTATTCCTTGGCGTGCTTGACAGCAGCCTTAACAGCGAGAGCATCCATTCCGTTGACCTTAAGACCTGGAATGTATTGACCACGCTTGTAGTAATCGGTAAGAGCAGAGGATCTGTTGGCTGCGGTACCCATACCATATTTGTTGTCTAAAACAATTAGTATACCCTCAGCCTCATATTCGGGTCAAATACTTACTCTCACAACCGAAGAGAACTGGCAATTTCCATAATTTAGCCATGTTGAAAGCCTCGAAGACTTGACCTTGGTTACTGGCACCATCACCGTACAAAGCAACAGAAACATTCTTGTTGCCATTGTATTGATGAGCAAAAGCCAAACCAGCACCAACTGGAACTTGGGCACCGACAATACCATTTCCACCATAGAAACCCTTGGTGAACATGTGCATGGAACCACCCTTTCCGTAGGCGATACCCTCACGACGACCCAACAATTCACCGATAATAGACTTCACGGAAGCACCGCGCATGAGAGCAAAACCGTGACATCTGTAGGCAGTAATAATGTCGTCTTCCTTGGTAAGAGAGTGTTCGATACCGACGGCGACGGCTTCTTGACCAGTTGACAAATGGCAGAAACCACGAATTTTCTTCTCCTTGTAGAGTCTATCGGCTGCCATTTCCATACGACTAAATTTTCCCATCAGCGGAATCTTCGGTCGTGATACCAAATCATATTCTTACCGCATAGAAACCATATCGATATACATCTGCTTCAACTCTTTCTTCGTGGTCTCCATGGTGTAGGATGGAGGATCGAGCTCGTAGGTCTCGAAAGACTCGTCCGATAATTGTAATGTGAATGGCTTATCATCTTCCTATAATCCCAGGGAATCATTAATATACACATTCCATGCATGCAATCATCAATTGGGATAGCTCAACAGGAAATCCTACCTGAGGAACAGCATCTTTATCGGCGTGCGCGGAGGCGGCGTCTGTGGTAACCGTTCTCTTTACGAGAGCAGCTCTGGAAATGGCATTTCTGCGCAGAGGTGCGGCAGATCGTGCCTTCAATGCTCTCGAGAACATGGTTGTGGTGGTAGAGAATGTGTTGTAGGGAGTGAGGGAGGCGGAAGATAACTCGTGGAAATTTCTCAGCAGCTGCCAAACAAAAGATGTTGATGGTTGGGATGCTTCGATTAGAGTAGTCCCATTTTGGTTTAGCTCGGACAGATTGTTCCTCAAGCTTCCGACCCAAAATCACGTGTAACGGATCTTTTCGAGCCCGACAATTCACCATTCGGCCTTACTTGCGGACCCTTTTGTCTAACTCGGGTTTCCATGTTCAGTCTTCATTTCATCGATCACTCAAGAAGAAAAGCCAAAGCATAGATTTGATTCTTTCGCATTTTTACTATGCTACCCTACCAACTCAAAGGACAAGCTTAAGCAAGTAACTCCCTGACCTTGGGGAATCCCTAATGCAAATTCTCTCGATGCTACGCCGTTAAATTCTTCCCTTTGAACTGTCCCCCTTTCCTTTGCCCTATTGGTATTTGAGCTATTAAAAATCATCTGTACTATTCTGCCAACCAGCCAAATGAAAAACGCCCTGCCCCAGATGCTTCTCTGCTTCTTTATAAACAAGTCTTCTGTGCTTCGATCAATCAAAGGTCAATCAATATGGACATAAAATAGGTAGGTGATGTATGAGAATTACGGAAGGATGATAGTGAAATATGTGAGACCGTATTCTCTCACAGTATCGTAACCATCTCTCAATGGAGAAGTGGTGGTAGTGACTAAAGATTCCATGACCCAGTACGTGAACGAAGCAATCAGAATTAGTGAGTGCTTTTTATATAGATTAGTTGAATGGCCTGGATCAGTCATCTTCGTGAAAGAAAGTAGGCCCGGTAGCTTGTGGAGGAGCTGTCGATGGTCCAGCATCGACCATTTCAATATCATCCCTCTGATAAGACGCTTCATGTGTCACGATCCCTTGCATAGCTTGGTCTTGACTACCACTCCGGTATTCAATGGCACTTAGTGGTCTAGCGGGCCCAGTGATGGGAGGAGTTTGTTGCCCATAGGGGTTCTCATACAGAACATCTTCTGGTGGAGAAAATGACCACACCTTAAGTTATGTTAATATAATTCAGGAAAAGAGGAGGACTGTGGCACTTACTTCCATTATGGTGCGATTTGATCTGCTTGCCATAACCACACACTTTTCTTCTTCAAAGGCCACTCTCCAGACAGCCTCGGCAGGAGCTGTGAGTTCACGAACAAGTTGACCAGTCTTGAGATCCCACACTTTGACTCGACCATCACTACCTCCACTAACCACTCGTGTATCATCAAATTGCAAACTTGTGACACTATTGTCATGAGCAGCTAGTCGATGAATTGGGGCCATCTTTTCAAGAGACCAAACGCGAACAGACCCATCAGAGCCACCAGTGACCAAAGTGTTTCCTCGCATTTGCAATTGCCCAACTAGCGAGGTGTGTCCTTGAAGAATAGCTTGACAGGTTCTATTCATTTGTTAGTTTGAGTCATCACATCTCAATCAAAAATACATACCCATTTTCTGGATCCCATATCCGAACACTGGTGTCAAGACTTCCAGTAGCTATTCTCTTTCCATCAAAAGCAATAGCATAGATTTGAGAGAAATGTCCCGAGAGTGTTCGTAAACATCTTCCCTCCGAGATGCTCCACACTCTAGCTGTAGTATCATAACTTCCAGAAACAACAATATCTCCTTTAATTTCTAGGCATCTAACACTTGCCTGGTGACCCACAAGGACATTTTTGCAAACTCCAGTCTTAATATCCCAAATTCTTAAAGTGGTATCTCGAGAGCCTGAAATTGCCGTGTTTGCATCAGACATCTTCAGACACCGGACTGTGGAAGTATGTCCACGCAGAGTATGTAAACTCTCACTGTTACTCGTTAGTACTAGGTCTCAAACATGTGATTAGCAACACATACCCAGCAGCCATGTCCCATACTCGTACATCACGATCGCAACCTCCACTAACGAGTGTATCCTCCCATGGTACCATTGCCCAAACACCCATTACATGCCCGGTCAAGGTCTTCTGTGCATTTCCATCCGTATTGAAAACATGAATCTTAGCGTTGTCCAATGCTACGACAATGTACTTTGGTGTCAGATGTAGACTTGTAACAACACCCTGATCTTGTGTAATATGCCTTGCGATGTTTTGTCCTCCAGTCCTCCAGGCGGTTTCGACCAAATATCTTTGTTTAAAGTGTGATTTATATGACCTTATCTTTGGTCTTCTTAATGCGCCAGAGGCAGTAGCACTGTCAAAGCTTCTGGAACTTCCAGGGACTTGTGACAATCCTGCGCTGATTCCGGGAAAAGAATGTGCAAAGGCCGAACTCTCTCCTGCTTGTAATGCCTTATGAACTGGGTGTGGAGGAGGTCGAAGTGACGGTATTATAGGTGTAACAGGATGATGTTCTGACATTCTTCGGCCATAATCGTGCTTCGCACATAATTTCATCCAAGTGACATCGTCTGCAAGAAGATCTCTCCAACGTTTCGAAACCTGGGACGAGCGCGCAAGTACTTTTGGGTCGTCGATACAAGACAGAATCTATATAAATCAATTAGCTTGGGCTTCACCTTTTGAAAATGGAAACATACACGAAGGCATAGTTCATCTGGCAAAGTGGTAAATGGATCTTTCTTCAGTAACGGGCTAACATATTGATGTACAAAGCTTAATTGTTGACTTGTACACAAATTCAAAAGATCTCCTAATATCCTCGTTCTTTCGGGTGCTGAACTTTGCGCGAAGTATATTCTGATTTGTGATAAAAAGATGTCCTCCTTTTCTCCCGCTTCACTCCAATCTGGTTGCGGGTGATCAGGACCTGGACTTGCTGCCGGTGTAGGGGGAGGAGGAGGGTCATGACTCGAGTGTGTGGGAGACTGTATATCGGCGGACGAAGTCATCATATTTGGAGTCGGAGGACCTCTTGGTCTACTTAGGATCTTTTCTAACCTTTGCGGCATTGGAATGTGGTCGCCATTTGTGTCGACCGTTAACGCTCGGGTGGGAGACATTTCGCCGTCTCTTTCAATGGGTGCAATGGAAGCCCTTCTGTCTGTTAAGCTCAAAGGTCTGAAATTATCCATACCCGCTTTCTTCTTATCCTCTTTCTTCAACCGGTTGTTCCGTCTAGGTTGAACGGTTGGGAAAAGGTTATGATCGAAGATGCTGAGGTCGTGAGGGTCTTTCCCGACTAGATTGAGGCTTGGGACCAAGGGAAGAATTTGGATTGACAATCAACGGATGAAATCTCGACCATGGAAATTAAAAACGAGTGCGCCAATTGATAGAAAGTTGAATATATTAAATTTAAACCAAGGAATCGTCTTTTAACGTGTGTTAAAGGCGGTGTTGAGAGACGGTCGTGCAACGTAGTGTCCAAGGGAACACATTCGAATGCGTTGTCGTTGGGGTTGAAACTCGATGATTAATGGCACAATTTGAATCAAGTATGTTTTAATATCTATACCGATCACGAATATAAATGGCAAGAATCAATCGTAATGATATGGTCTATACTTGTTGAATGTTTGACGATAAGATAGTATTCCAAAAGCGAGTAATATAAATGCTTTCGTACTTTTAATGTACTTTGTACTGGCTGGGCTGAGGTTGATCTTGAGATGAGAGAGAGTCTTCTATGTGGTAAGCCAGTGGAAGTGGAACGTCGTGGGTCGTGGGTCGTGGGTCGTGGGTGGATTTTGCTAATTGGAGTTAATGAACTTCTGGATGGTCTCAGTCATTATTGCGGTCATGCCTAGTAGGCAGGGATAATTCGTTAATGAGGTAAGGATGTTGAAGAACTTTAAAGTGGAAAGAATGGATGATCAATTAGATGTTATCACGAATGTCTTCTGTATGATAATGATACAGCCATTCAGAGTTTGGTCGTTGACTTGGATGGAGATGTCTTGGGGATCATGTTCCTGGTGTTCTCGACTTGAAGATGGATATCCAAATCAAGGTATGGCAGGTCACTGCAAACAGACAATAACAGATGGTAGAATTACCTAGTACCTCGTACTGGATGAATGAACCTCCACGTTTCTTGTTACTCCTTTATAAATCGAGGGGTAGATCTATCTGTACGGTCTGCACTCCCTAGGTAGTATCTATTGAAGTATCAACATCACTCGCTTCTAAGTTGATAAACGATTTCAGGTCTTCGTCGTCATGACTTATCGATAGTGCAGAATTTTGAAAGACTGTCAACTAGAACTGAGATCTTTCAATCTCTATTTTAACACCAGAGTGATAGTTCAATGAGAGCTTCAGTGAAGGAACTCTATGGTATCAGGGGGGCTTGAGTTCTGGTACCGATTCTTTGATGGAATGATTGAGTCGGTGGTGGTGGCGGTGGAACTGTCACATAGCTACCAAGATCCCATTAAAAATCAATATTCTAAATCTAATTTTTCCAACTGCCTAGTAGCAATTAAACGTCTAGGTAGTGTCGCTATCATTACTCAAGTATCTTATATGTTATCCTTCCGTCACATAGGTAGGTACTCTTAGGAAGGTTATTAGACGCGAATTACAATTTCTACGCAGTGAACATTCATTCATCTCATCCAACCTATCTAGCTTTATCAACAGTAGCACCCACGAAATCTAGAATACTCAAATAAGCAACATATCGGTGCATACCACATGACCCATTTTGTCTTTCACCACACACATTAATCATCACAAATCATACTCTTTCAGCCAAACCTACCACATGATATCACGAATTGTTGGAATCGAGAATCCACTCCATCATCTTCATAAAAGGGGGGGCGAAAAACTCACTTACAACTCGTGCCGTGCCACTAAATAATCTAATCTAACACCACCTAATCGCCTCCCTTTTGTTATCGCGATAAGGCCTCCTAATAAACATTTCCCAAATACATCATCGCTATGCTCGCCAAAATCGAGAGCACGATCACGAACTTTTCAATAGTCAGAGGTTAAACTCAAGGCTTAAGCTAAAATACTGGAAACAGAAGGCTGTGCATCTATTTCTCTCGTTTCAAATCCTCCAACCTTTTTACCCCTTACATTTCGTACTTTTCTTAGCTTTTCTAAGGTTTCAATATCGAAAAGCGCAGGACTTTTCATCCAGAACAATGAAGCTAAACCAACCCGCATTAATCTGGTAAAATACATCTGAATTGCCTCTTCTCTAAAAATAGTATGGAGTCAAAGGGTCCAGTGTTTCGAGATCCAAGGTTTTGTCTCGGAGTGGAGCTTTGATGTAAGCGAATTATGCGTTCATCTCCCCCCTCTTCAATTTCTATTTGCGAACCTAATAAGGAGAAACCGATGGAATTAAATATCCTAAAAGTTCCAATGGATAGGAACATAATATAATTGGTATCATATTCCTTCCTCCTGTGCCCAATCTATATCTTACAAGAACATTCATCTATGCATTTTATCTTTTGCATTCTCGTACTAGACCAGCATAAGTTTCCATTCCATTCCATGCTCTTTCTCCTCTTATATATATACATAGCCCTTCTTCATCTAACCGCCCTTTCAATGGTCATGACCAAACTGTGTTAATAGAGGGATCAACATCCCCCCAACCGCCGCGAGCGTATCTCTCATTTGCGGTTTCGCTTGTTTACGTTGTGAAATACCGTCAAGATACCCATTGGAATTTGTGTGTTCATGGGAGTGTACCCCCGAGTCTTCTTGCATAGCATGCATTGCGACGTACCTATTCACTTGTTATTAGCCCTGCATGCCTTTGGGTTATTTAAAAAGAATTAGAGATTGCTTACAGAAAAGTTCCACCAGAAAACAATAGTAGCATTCCCGTCCACCATTGTCCTTTGGCTCCCTCGATATTTCCACCACCGAGAATATTTACTAATAGAAACGTCGTGATGGCACCGAATGGAGCTGCGAGACTAAAAACTATGAGATGACCACGTGCTGCTCGTTTCGAAAGTCCTTGCTTCAGTAAGACGGATGTAAGTCCAAAGGCGGCAGGCGCTTTATGGACCATGATTGCAATGAAAATGATAAACCCTAGTTTCGTGTTGGATGTAGAGGCGGATGCGCCCATAGCTATTCCATCTGCCGACGCATGTATCACAAGCCCTGTCGTTGTAGCCAGACTACGACTTTGCTTCGGGCTCGGCGTGAGTGATTGAAAAAAGCCGTCTGATTCTTCATCAGACGAAGAGATGTTTGATATTCCTTGAGATAGGTTATTAAGAGAAATTTGCCTTGGAGCTACCGGGGCTTGTAATTTCTCGGAAGCATGTCTTGGAACTTTGTCAATTAAGAACATAAGAATGAATCCCAAAATCAGAGATAAACCAATCCAGAATGTAGGTGATTCGTCGTCGTCGTGATGCACATCGGTTTCACCCGTTGGTTTCTCCTCCGACTTTTCTGGAGCACTAATTTCCTTTTCCTCTGCCAAAGTTTCCCTGGTGATAATCTCAACGTCTACCGGCTGTGAAGTCCTTGAATTTAGCTGGGCATGTCTTCGGTTGACAATTGCTTTGTTCGAGTATGCAATTGTGTTGACTCCGCCAACCCATGATAGCTCAGAGCTTCTCTCTTGAATCTTCATGCTCCGCGCTCCATGAGTATGTGCCGAAGACCCTGCAGTATATACTGCCTCAATTCCTTCGGGTATAATAACAACCAACGAAGTCCCAACAAGTACTCCCATACCAATCGTAGATATTAATCGAAGTTGGGACGGCGATAAGGTCATAGATAGCGGAATTGCTCCAGCAAGAAAGCAACTAAATACTTCATCAGCATGTGAATTACAAGCTTTGAGTAGGGGAATTACCTCAAACACATTATCACGCTCAAAATGAGCAACATAAATAAGCCGTCGAACATCGTGAATACCCTCTACTTGCACCTTTGAAATCTACGTCGCAATCCTATAAATACCAGGTCAAAAGAAATATCACCGCTTCATTTCGAAATCAGAACCACAATGAGTAGAAAGGAGACAAGACAATTTATTAAACCCTCAGAAAGGCAGGTGAAAGATATTTTTGCCTATGATTGCGCACTCCCACTCTCTTTATAAAGAAATTAATTCGTCACTCCGGGATGACAGATTTGGGGTCTTACTCAATGCACGAACGAGGCTGAACTACCAGATTGAACTAAACTAATAATAAAGAGTGCCACATTGTTAAGTAATTTATTAGAAATCCCTGTAACTTCTGGGGAGAAAACGCGTCTCAACCGAAAATCACTCTACTGCCTACGCGATTTATTAAGCTCTGGTGAGGTGAAGCTTCGAACCTGAACAAGAATATTTACAATTGGTCCCAATTGATAACGACAATTGATCAACATACTTATCTACCTTTCGCATTAACAGTATCAGCAAATCGGTGTCGCAACGATGGCTGAAATCGATTCTGATTGTAGGTTTTAACAATTTCTGTCACCCAAAGTCCTTTTTATTGTTCCCGTCGATCGGTCGTATTCCTCTCAAGATATGCTGTCTATTGCTTCCTCCCCAACGCTCCATGTTGAACTGTATGCGCCGATGAGCAATAGCTCACGAAAATCAATTTCATACTCCATAAAAGCTAACATAATGTAATCCAGGGTCGTCCGATTCAAATGAGGCCATATATATCTCTCTTGTCACTCCAAGCACCGAAGGCATAACCTCACTTCATACTTTCAATCCAAAATTTACATATCCCATTTTTGGAGACGAGGAATCAATATTTGGATATCAGGGATTGAGAATCAACTTAAAATATAATGCCTGTGATATGCGACCTGGCCTTCAAATTACCTACAACAAGAAATTTAAAGCAGTCGGTGATATAGAACCAACAGATCTGAAGGCAGTGCTGGAACCATTCTTGCCAAAGAGTATGTTCACTTCACGAAAAATTTACAGGAACTGTCACTAAAATCAACACAGCTGCTTTTGAGAAATCAAGTGTTTTTGAATCGCATATTTCAGCTACTCCAGCAGATTGGCATCCACCAGGAGAACTCTTTCGCACGATTGAGATCGGTGGAGAAATATTTGAAATATGGAAAGGCAATCTCTCGGACCCGGTCATTCAACAAACCATCAAGCGGGTTCAAACTCTAGTCCCTTTGTTTATTGAAGGAGGAACGTTACTTGATCTTGATGAATCGGAAGATGATCTTGGACGTTGGACAGTATTCTTCTTGTACCACAAGAAGCCAGCCGCAGCCTCATTTTTTGAGAAATCTTCGTCCTACATATTCATGGGCTTTTGTACTGTTTATCGCTATTTCGTGTATGCGTCAGCTACTCCTCCACAATCCCCCAATGGCGACAAAAAAGCTCCCGAGTTCACAATCCCTGTTGATGGTGTATCGTTTAACACTCTTCCATGTCGATCAAGGATATCACAATTTCTCATTCTACCCCCTTTCCAGAGCGGGGGCAAAGGATCACTATTCTACAACGCCGTATTTGACTACTTGTCTAGTGACCCATATACAAGAGAAATCACAGTGGAGGACCCGAATGAAGCATTTGATGATTTGAGAGACATCAACGATCTAGGTCGTTTACTCAAAGACGAACGTTTCCTTAAATTAAAGCTAGACTCAAAGGTGAAAATCAACCCTAAAGGTCCAGCACCAGCCAAACTCTTTGATACCGATGCATACGAGAAGCTACGAGTTCAATTGAAAATCGCCCCTCGACAATTCGCTCGCCTTCATGAAATGTACCTCCTATCTATAATCCCTCCGTCCGCCAAAGCTGCTCTTCTCCGCGACACGGGAAAACCACAGAAGTCTCTTCCGCCTCCTAGAAAAGAAGATGGACACATGTATTATCTCTGGCAACTCCTCGTGAAACAACGTCTCTATCGTCACAACAAAGATGCATTGGCGCAATTTGATCGTGGAGAAAGAATCGATAAATTGAACGAAGCTTTAATGGGTGTAGAGGCTGATTATGGAAGATTGATTGAGATGGTCGAGGAGAGAATTGAGATGGATAAATCGACTGCTGTTGGTAAGGGGAAAGGAAAGAGTGTGGCTAATGAAAATGGAAAGAGAGCTGTTAGTGAAGAGGACGATGAGGATGATGAAGAAGATGAAAATGAGGAGCCTTTGGCTAAGAGGTTGAAGTTTGCTTCTTGAATAGCATAGGTGGTAATTTGGCTGGTATAGGACGGCAGAGGCACGTGTATTAAAAGTGGTACCGCAAATTGGTACTAACGATTTTATGGAGTTCGGGTGTGATTGACTTTAGGGATGATATCAGGAAATGCTTGAAACCTTTGGTTTTCGGATGGGAAAGAATAAATCTGGAGAGAAAGAATGAACATTAGAGTCGGACAGTTCAACTTCAGACATCATTACGCAGCGAAATTCAAATGATAAGATATCAATTCATATTTACGCCAATTATTCCGGTACTCCCAGTTCCCTGAAGTTTTCCATTTCATTTTGACCAACCGTGTTTCCATTCCACCCGCCCATTGCCCATCTCTCAACACCAAACCCAACCGTTCAACCACGTTAACACCTACAACCTCGTCCCCTTAAACCCCACAACTCCCTTTCCAAGCTGCCCCGCCACAACGGTCGCCTTTCTCACTGCTCTCGCTACCGTTCCCCTGACTCTTCTCTCCTCAAGCACCAACAATCCCCCTATCGTGCATCCACCTGGTGTACTTACTGTGTCCCTCAAAAGCGCTGGATGTTCACCTAATAGAACCAACCCATCAATACCACGCATAGTCTGCGCAGCCATTTTTTGCGCTTCTGCTCGCGGGAGTCCTATTGCTACTGCACCGTCTAAGGTGGCAATGAATTTAGAGGGGAAACAGGTGGGTGGTTCGGTTAGGTAGGCGGGATTTGATGTTCCGGATGGGGTTAGGATAGGGTTTGGGACTTGGGGCGTATCAAGGGAGTTGGGTATTCCAGAGAGTATTGCTATACCCATTGTTCCTACATTCAAATATCAGTATTGGATTTTGCTTTTGATCCGTGTTCTGGTATGGCTCCCAAGGAAAGTTAGCAAAACAGAAGACATTAATCGATAAATCATTGGTATACTGAACAGATGTGAATAAAAATAGAGATTGTTTCTTAAAATACTATCGTCCCAGTGAATAATTTGATAGTTGCAGAGATATAGTAAAGTGTAACATGGATATAATTTCTCTGCGCATGTGGGAGCGGTACATATTCATATCTCGTCTCAGAGCCTACAAGAACGGGTACGGACGACTGATGGCTCCTACTGTACTCGAGAAGCACTTCACTGTTTCCAAAACAATAAATTTACATTGGCAATGTAACTTTTCTCTCGAGTTCATCTCCTCGAGTCAATAAAAGAGGTCCAGGAGAAACAAACACACAAACATACCACAACCAAGAACTGTCAAGGTCATTTCTAATTCCATATTTCCAATTAAAGAACTTGTATTGATTATCTACTTCTTCGATCGGAATCATTATCAAGGTAGTTACCTAGTTCCAATACATTCTGAAAGTATCTTCTTCGTATACATCCCTTGTTTAGAATATTGAGGATCTAACCTTGAAGTCAGAAGTCAAGCAAAGCTCCCTTCCCCACCACACCAAAATACTGCCAACGCTCCACCGCCCAAATTTCACCCGACAAAGCATAGTGCTTCAAAACTACATCATGGATACAACCAGACCAGCTCCACTGCGCAACAGTAAACTGCTAAATTCCATTGAAGACCCGACTTCTCGCGCGAATTTACCAGATCCCGTACCAAGCAAGCCGCTCAAAGCGAAGGTCAAGCCAGCGCAAGAAGAAATGGATCCCTTCGAAGTGCGCATTCGCTTTACGCAATATTTACAACATCTGAATGCGAGTGTTACGAGTGCGAACAAGACGGCACAATATGCGTTGAAATATAGGGATATGGATGAAGATCTGCATAGTTGCATTCTGGAACAATTGGAGAGAGTACGTCTATGGATTTCTCATTTTACGTCTAAAGATTGGATCTGTGGGAACCAAGAAGAAGGAAGCGCGTTTCTGAAATTTTATGGCAGCGACTTGGTTTGTTAGAAAGAATGTAGCTGACCTGAAATTTAGAATTCTATGAACAATAGGGCAAACATCATGTTTTTCATCGAAATTTTATGCGATATGGCATCGAGAGAAGGCCACGATGATTATGTACGCATGATGCAAAGAGATATTCTACGGGTAGTTGATGCCGTTGCGCCAGAAGATGGATCCGGAGCAGCAAATGTTAAAGTAGTGCGCAAGGTTCTCCAAGGCCTTCAACAAAAATCCTTCCTTTTACCTCAAACTGTTACGGAAATTGAAGAATGTCTCAAGGAACGCGATACCCAACCCGACGCACTCATGTCTTCTCCGCCCGCAAATGAAGCCAATGGAAATGGAACTTCACAACATGCTACTCCCAAACAAGCTAAACCAAATGGAGTAGGGAGATTGGATAAGAGACAGATTGAACAGAGAATTGAAGAGGATCGCGAGAGACATAAGAGATTGAGAGAACATATCTGGGCTGTACCGGCCTTGGGACCCAATTCGGAATTCGATAAATTGTGGGATGAAACGAGCGATTTGGGAGATGATGATATGGATTTGTATGAAGAAGAAGCTATGGAGAGAAAAGAGGCTGGAAGAGAGTGGTTTAATGAGCAAGTTCATAAAAGTAGACTTGAGGGACAATCTTGAGTGGAGGGTTACTTTCCCCGGTTATGGCGTTAAATTGCATCATATGGCGAAGTTCGTGCATTGGCGTTCTACGGTTATTCAGGTATACCGGGGATCATTATGTGGCACATACTTGGACGGCGTGGTTATATATATGTTTGAGGACTTTTGCATCGCGCGGCTATATAGCTTTAGGTGCTCAGGAGTCGGCACATAAAAATGCGGTAATACCATTTTTTTATACAGAGATTTTTTGTTGAGAATTCCGCTTTCAATAAAGAAACAGGGAAAATGGAAACTTCAAGATTATGGCCTCTATCCCATCAAATAAGCATTCTCTCAAGATTACTTTGATTGCAACTACAAATTTACTATTCCCTCTAAAGTCTGGAAGCATCGAAAGGCATGGATTCTTATTAGTGCATACAAGTCTGCCTCCTGTGCAGCGTGATCATCTTTTCATCCAGCCATGATTTCGCCGGTAATTCTCATATTTGGGATAGTCTTTGTTTTCGTTGAAATTCCTTGTGTTTCTCCTGAAGATTTCGGGAGGTGGCTTGTAATAGCATTTCAGCCGCCTGAGGACCCTAGCAGTAGTAGGTCAAGTAGTTCCTGGTGTATGTTGGTTTGAGTATGCGGGTGAAAAGTCGACAACTAACAAATACTAGTTTCCCCTTAATGCTACCAGCGAAGTTCTCTCGGGCCCAGAGATCTCATGTCCATGTTTGGCGATTTGAGAGAATATGCTTTGAGACTAAATGTTGCTTTTTGCTCTTGTCATAAGTTTCAGCGTCTTCTTGTAGTGTGGTTAGTATATTTTGTCTAATATTCCTATGGTCCCTCTTGAGGTCCAGAGATTGGTAGTTTACTTTAGCTGGTAGGCTGGAAATCCATATAAGCAATGTGTTGCCAGACTGCAGGAATTGAAGAAATGAATCACAAGGGATAAAAGATTTGATTCTTGTACGACATATCCTTTGCCTTTTATGTCTAGTTGAGTTCGAACTGACGCTCGCACTGAGCAGGCAGTTTGCCTTGCACGTCTATAGATTGAAAATTTGATCAATCAAGCTCATTGAGTTACTCAAATATTGTGGGATATTGACTAGGTATTGTTTTTTTGGGAGGTTGGTTGATGGCAATTTCGCAATTATACATTGTGATATCGCTTTCGTAATGAGGATTTTCATCTTCCTAACCTTGCTCACTTCCACGTCATATCTTATTCTTCTACGTCTTATATATATATAAATGCGTGTCGAAACTAATTCTTCTGACTACGTTATGAAATGGATTATCATATTTTACATCAATCAAAAACTGAAACCCTGAACATAGAGCTTATTCCTAGAATCAAACATCATTAAACAGAGTTAGAGCTTCTAGCGAGCTCTTTTCATTAATTCCTATCAAGAAGATCTAAAGTCGGTCTACATGAGGGAGACTAAAGATTATTTTAAAAGCGGTGTTCTGTCTTTTGATCTTCTTCTCGAGCCTGGATTCTGAACCAAATTCATCACCTTCTTTATCGCACGTTTTCTCTCTATGGGCATAAACGCCTCAGAAACAGAGGAGTCACTGAAATCGTCGTCTCGAGAATGTCGAGAGTGATGTCCTGAAGGAGGTGTGGGTTTCGACGAAGAACTATCAGTCACATCTTGGGCACATTGCTTGCGGGTAGGTACTGGCTTTGATGAAGCTGGCTTCCTCGAAGAAGGCGCTTGGTCTGATGCTGAATCTCGTGTTTCATGGCTTCGCCCTCGAGGTGAATGCGTTTGTGAGATTTCAGGTGACCTCTCACTACCTGTGTGTGAACGCGGCAATAGTTTATTACACAGTTTCAAACACTTTTCAAGGGTTTCATGGTCAGATTTCGCTTTTTTCCATTGATTTCTCAGCGCTCGACGTTCCTCGTCTTGACGGGTTTTGTTTTTAAGATCGTCGTCTATACGCACGTATAGTTCATACCGCCAATTACTCGACGATTTAGAAGGTGTATTTGAAATTGTTGCTAGAAATTCTTTTCGTTGTTTGTCGAATTCATCAAGCGCTTCTTTGGCCTGTCGTTCGCCCTTTTCCAACTCCGAAGTTGTAGGATGTAAGTAGTGGCAGGATGGTTCAAGAAGCATTGAAGCAGGTATTTCAAACAAAAGCTTCCCCAACCATACTTCACGTGAAGTTCCATTCAGTTGTAGCATTTTATCGGCAATTTTAAGGGAATCACTGTAGCCCTCACCAGCATTGGCATCACACACCGCTTTACTCATCGCACTTCTCGCTTTAATAAGCATTCCTTCCCGCTTTCTTTCAAGGTTAGAATGCCCGTCGCGAAGCAATTCTTTAACCAGGCACGAGAGTTTAGACTTGCTTTTACTAAACTCCCATTCTTTTTTCTCGATGCCAGAGGATTTTAATTCATCATATATCTTCCGATCAAGATCAAGATCAAAATTTGTATCATCCTGATAAAGGCGGCGTGTTTTACCATAGAGCCATTGTTTCAGGAGATAGTGATAGCTTTCGAATCGAGCGTCTTGTACGTTGGATATTTCCTTACGGAGATTGAGTTTGTAAGTTCTTGCAGCTAACCATACCCAGAACTTTTCAGCTTTTAATTCCTACCCAAGATCTCTCGTCAGTATTTATTATTTGAAAAATCATGAGTAAATACTTACTTCATGCGCCATCCAATCTTCCTTGCCGTTAATAGAAATCATCGTGTTCCAAAACCGCTTACCGAGGATATCAAGATCCGATTTATCAAGAGGTTCGTCTACAGAGCCGCACACGACACTAAACCATCGCTCGGTGAACTCACACAGAAAAGTGTGGTCCCAATGCACAAAAACTCGACAGCGTTCATTGAGAAGATTGACTCGAACAGCATTCCTGTAGGTCACACCAAAGACAAGTCTCGCAACCTCCACAGCTTTGTTGGGACTATCTTCGAAAAATTTCCCGAGTAATATCACTGATTGACCATGCTTTTCATCTTCATCTCGAAAATGATAATAATCGTGGGTGTTACGTTGAAGGGCTAATTTGTAAAACATTATGGTCAATATCTGGTGGATTAGACTACCTTCGATACATCTGAGAAGAGGAAACTCTTTCAAATATATAGTTGTAATTGGGCCATTATAGAATGCTTGTAAGAAAATTCTATCTTCGAATATTGATTTTTACATGCACCACAGCAAACATGTAAATAAGCAAAATGGCAAAAATGCTGACCGGTAAACTGTAGATGGAGATGTTGGAGGTTAATTTGAGGGTCTCAAACACTACGTGCAACGCTTTTCGTAACCCCATCAAATTGAAATTATGGTCAATTCAAGGTGGCGAACAACATTTGAAGTTATAATACTGAGAACGAGGGATGCGATAAATTGGAATCAGTGCAAAGGACTGACATGAAACAAACTTAATAAAGAAGTGCATCATCGAATTTCGCCATTTGCATTACTTGCCATCAAGAACTATGTTATTCAGCGCTAAATAGTACACGGTATTACAGAGTAGACCGAATCGGCTATTTTCTGGCCGTTGAAGTTAGCCGAACCCCATGAGAGGCTCGGATTTGGGGTATCTTGCCCGCCCGCGCTTAATTATTCATCATACGGTAGCAAAAATAAACATGCAGCTGTGGATCTTGTGTATGGGATGTTCAACTGTAAAGACATTGATAATAGAAGTTGTTACCATGAAGTAGTTCTACACTTAGCATAGCCGCATTGTACTCGTAATAATCTCATTTGTGCTCTTGTTTTTGGGTAGAGATTTAGGCCTTATTATTTTGCCAGGAAGAGAAGGTCTACTACCTTTGACATTATCATCGAATAAGGCTCGGAGTTGACTGGTAATTTAGTAATGCATCGAGATTCCTGAGAGATATAATCGTGCCATACTAGTTATTCACTACGAGGTCAAATATTACCCCCCTCCCGCGACAAAAAATGCGATATCACATCGACAATAGGTCTGACAACCTCAACAGTTCAATATGCTTTCTCAAATTATCAATATTGTGATCCCACATGTAGGATTCGACCTTCATAGCCTTGTCTCTAAGATGACCATCGAGGATCGACTACCCCAAGGCTATCGACAAGCAGGCAGTGTATATTGTTGACCGAGTTATTTTTTGGGTCAATTATCAGTCAATTTACAACTCCATGGAAACGCTCGGAAGACTAAAGCATCACTTACTGATATATCAAAACGGTGCATCAAACAAGGGATGACGACTAACAATTTGAGGGGAGGGTATTCGTTGCTTGGAGGTATGTGTATTCAATGGCTTAGTTCTTCTCTCGCAAAGAGTTTGTAATCACGAACACAGCATGCGCATTTATATATGATAGAACGTGTGTAACTACAACGCATTATATTCCACAAGCTCAACTCAATTAGAAAGTCAGGCTTATTGTCCAACCGTGATGTCTTTCACCCGGACTCCTTAGCCTACCGAATATCACTGTTCAATTACTAAACCGGATATCTTGTTTATATCTGCCGCCATACTAACCATCTCAGCAGCAATTCCATGAAACCGAATTGGAATTTCGTGAAGTTCTCTATTTATTTCATAAAGTACTCCACGATCGTCATTCGCCCTTGCTCGGGCCATGGCCGTCCCTAAGCTGGTAAATCTAAGCCTCAGTCGTATAAGAGTTTCCCGGTCTTCATCATTCTGAACACGTATTTTCTCTACCATGCCATCAAGGTCCCTCTTCGCCTGTTGGAACTTTGCTGAACTATCCCGCTTGTATGGGCGGAGAAGCTCGAAATTCCTGACCAGTTCGTCGACCTCCTCTAGTGAAATGTCAGGACAATTCGTTTTGCTGTGCATTGAAACACAATATAATAAGAACTTACTCGCAAAGACGTGTCTGTCAGAATCAGACATAATGAGGATGCCACTGATTCTTGTGTAAAGATCTCACAACGTTGACCCGTTGAATTATGGCACTGACAAATGTAGATCTGTAATTTGATGGCGGGTTAAGGCCGAATAAGTATGATTTGGATGACAATTTCGGAGGTATCAAATCGACAGAGATTAGTACATGAACAATAGGGAATGTCTAAAAAGGCGTCACTTGATCTGACAGGAGGGTTTTGAAGTTTTCAATCTTGTTCTTTGATGGTTAATGTGCGTTTGTGTCTGAGGATTGAATGTAAGTGGACTGGAATATCGAAACTATTTAACGCATCATTAGAGAGTTATTGTATGGTGGAATTTAGAATCATTCTATAATCATTGCATCTCAAATCATGTTATACTGCGTCACGATTCGGCATTGGAGTCACTTTCACTCGAAGAATATACTCGAAGGACTCTTCAAGTCACTGCATGATACATTTTCATGTCATTTCTGTCAGTCCTACCAATATAGTCACTGGAAAACAGAGGGAATCACTCCTATGACAGAACCACAATACTCATAAGTTCTAAAACAATGACTAACTCATACATGTCAAGTCAGCGCTCGATGGGCTGCTGATTTGGGTCTTGAAGTTCAAATATTTGTGTCACAATCATATCACATATGGAACAGAGAGAGTTTAACTGGAATGCGTTCTATTGTGGAAGCTCAACTAGTTACTTAAAAAGTCAAACTTTCTGCTGTACAAAAAATTCCTCTGCTTTTTGCTCTTTGGCATTTGTCACTCCATACTTCACAGAACTGTCAGAACTGTGGAGGATTGAGATAGATCTAAGTTGAAGCTTATGCAGAAGAGATTTTAGGATTTATATGAATCCCAATCGCGAGCAACGCCTCTGTAACACTCATTTATGTCTGGATCGATCCTGAATTTAAACATGCGATGACCTGGTTCTAAGTACTTGATCAGCCGATCCAGATATTCCCTATCTATAATCAGGCTCTTCACTCTGATCATTCCCACACCTTCGAATTTCTGGGATCTCTTTTGTAGAGCACCCTCCAGAAAGTTCTTAATAAACTGATCTCTCCCGTTCACAGGGACTCCAGCTTTTTGCCCTGGCTTTATTCTCGAATCCTGCCTATTTTCAAATATAATTTCGTGCTCAAGATCTTTTCCCTCGTTCCTCAACGAAATCCTGTCACACCGGATTTCGTCCCTCAACTTCTGAGCTTCAATTTGGCAGCTGGCACGAGTTTGACGATATGAGCTGTCCGGGACACCTCTAAGATTTCTTATCGACTGCAATAAGTCTATGATACGACCTGATGAGAATTCAGCATTGTTTTAATGAATAGAGAATTTATGATGCTTTACTAGTGTATTTGGCATGTTTTGTGTATTCAAGCTGGGGTCCAAATTCTGACATGAGGGCCTCGAAGCTCAAATCGACAGATGGGATATCAGACATATCTATATTTTTTGAGAAAATATATATTAAGAGGTGTAGTTGAGACAAATATGTCAAACTTTGAGACTGAACAAAAGAGATTTAATGATGTAATGACGAAATACCGATGAATTGCGAGTGTTGAATGGAGATGGTTCAATCTTTCCGTGCTTTTGTTTCTGCTAAGCGTCGATGAGAATTTGGGCGTGTTGTCTCGTGAGCTTTTGATTCAATGTTTGATGTTTGATATTTAACTGTTTCTGAATATTGGAAGGAATTGAAACAGACGGGGACTCAGAGTATTTATGCTCTCTTGAGCTCTCTAAGGGGGAAACCTCCAGTCACTTGGAATCACTGTGCCATTCAATATGGAAGGCTTTTTCAGTCATATTGTACCTCATAAACCCTCTAAATTCCTTCAAATGACTGCGCAAACCCCCTGCCCCCATGCGATTTGAAC
The DNA here is from genome assembly GCA_004786245.1 of Botrytis hyacinthi. Taxonomy (NCBI): domain Eukaryota; kingdom Fungi; phylum Ascomycota; class Leotiomycetes; order Helotiales; family Sclerotiniaceae; genus Botrytis; species Botrytis hyacinthi. Next base: position 10,709 of record PQXK01000183.1, on the reverse strand, counting down.
CATGGTTCATGATGTTCTTAGATGTCTTTCGAAATGACAATGCCATCAATATCAAGCCAATTTCAGAGTCATGGATTAAGGAAACTTATCCCCAAGTCATATCGTAAGCAGAGTCACAAATCGACAGTCAATTTAACAGAGGTTGGACTAGAATGTTTGCTATTGTAGAAACTAAACTAGTATAAAGAGTCAGGCTATTTGTTTAACAGTGAAATCCTCCACCCAGGCACCTTCAGCTATCACATTACGTCCTCAGCTAACCATCATAGACGCATGAAGCCAAGAAAATCTATTAATCTTCGTCATAATGTGAAGTGAGTGTAAAGTGACTTTCCTTCTCCTCATCTTAATGCAACTGAGACTGACTGTCGAACTGAATCCAACTGTCGAGTACTCTCTCACAAGAAAGCACATAACCTTGATACTCTTTAATCTTATCTGGAAGGGTTTTCACGTAATAGTTTTCTCGTTTTTGTGCCTTGTGAACCAAGATTTGAGCCATTCTATACTCCTCACTGTTTGGCCCTTGCTGCTGATAAGCTGTATTCATAACATCAATCTTCTGAAATACCACCCTCGCCTGTTCTTTTTCTTCTTTTTCGATGTCGGCTCTCGCAGAACGAATACTTTTGTGCGTTTCAGGAATTCTAACTTTCAGTTTTCTGATTAGTAAAGCGCGGTCTGATCTGTTCTTTCGATGAATATTGCGGACGATGGCATCAAGCTTGACGAGGTTTGCGTACTGAAAGGTAACATCTACACTTTCCGTCGCTATTATCAGGTCAGTATGGTTATGTTCCTATTCTGGGATAGTTGAAGAATACTGACGGAGGGCGCTGGGTTCTGGAATATCCCAGATGTCGGACATGATGATGATCGGAATGAGGATAGGTATTGAATGGTCGATCTTGTAATTATTTGAAACCGGCACTGATGCGATTGTGTGTTTTTGAGGTGGCAGTCCGAACAAATTTGGTACTTGTCTAGAGTCTTTGAGGGTTTCGATGAAGAGGGTCTCGATGAATTGGCTTTGGTTGGTCTGACTTCGAAAGTAATCAATTTTCTTTTGAAATCGATGAGGACTTTTGATGGTTTTGCTTTCGCTCTCGAAATTCGACTTTGCTTGAATTCTAAATTTCCACCTCGAGGGGAAACCCCAGCCTATTTGTGCACTCTGAAGCAGCTCCAAGACACCTCAAATGATTATACCACTGGTTCTTAAACCATTTCTCGGGTGACTTGACCCTGAAAAACACCCCAGACAGACTCATTACTCGACATTCGAGTCATTATCCATGCGCATTCCACAAGAAAATCATAACATCCACCATTTCAGTCATGATTTCTCTCGGAAGAGCTCATGTCGAGGTGATTCTGGAGTCACAATACATTTTTCGAGTAATAATCGTCGAAACGAGACTGCAAAATTGGACCTCCAGTCAGCTTTTCTCGAATTAAAGCTCGCAGAAAGGTATGAATAAACGTCGTAGTGTATCTTTACTCAAATCACACACCTTACGATGATAAAATTCGAGACTTCGAATCATCATATCAGATTTCTTCCCTCGAATAATGCTTTATACCACATTACCTTCGAGTCCTTCCCGGGATCAAAGATTCTCAATTTCAGACTTGATATCCGATCGTACCCATAGTCAACTTCGACTCAAGCTTTCTGAAATCATAATGTCATCTTACATAGATCACTAGATCACAATAATAATCAAATAGATAGCTCATATCATTCCTCGAACAACTCCAGCTCTCATTCACACGCCGACAAATAAATCCACCCACGACGCCTATCGAAAAGTTGGCCTGCCTTTCCGCCTTCCCCCTTTCCAGCTTTACCCCATGTTCCACCCTCTCTTCGAGCCATCTTCCTCCCATCAGAATTCCTCCAATTTTGCAGCGCCCATAAAATCCCTGAGATGAACCCAACCTCCAATCCTCGAAACATCCAATCCCCGAAACATCCAATCCCCAAAACCTTCAATACTCACCCATCCATCCATCCATCCAAGCACTTACTCAAGCACACAATCAAGTTTTCCACACTCAAAACCCCCATCAACACGGCGGTATCTAAAAAGCTCGCACCCATCAAGCCACCAGTAAACCCGCAGTTCCAGGGCAAAGAATGAAGCAAAGAATGATACCATTCTTATAAAGATATGACTTCGACAATTCACTCCAACAATTTGCATCCACATTCAAGAAAATTCCACAATCCACCTCTTCCAAACCTACAAAATGCTCTCAGCAACGCTAAGCTATCCTCAAACTACCCTCAAACTACCCTCACATCACATCCTGAATACATTCTTCCACCCTCCCATTCTCCTATCCTCATCTTACAATCTTCAAAAGATATACATACCATACCATACACCACAATATCAACCCACCTAATCCCCCAGCCCTCTTCTCCCAGCCCCCCCAAAGAAGGAGAGAGGTATCACAACCACGCGAGCCCCACAAACACAACTTCTTAGCGAGCTACTATCTAGGTACCCATATACCAACATCGCACAGCGTTCACTCAACCCAGCCCGCTAATCAAAAGGGATTTACGATATCAAAGCGAATGAAAAAATAGCGAATAGCACTACCCACCTCCCTACTCCCTTATCAACTTATGTTTCCCCCATATGCAAGTACTGGCGATCACTCGATCCATCCCTCACACACCGCAACATAAATCCCAAATCGTAATTCCCAAACCTTGATACCAACCATCTCCACAAACATCAATACACAAAAAACCCACACACAGCATTTAAAAACATGTTCAAAACCAAACACTAAAATAAAAAAAAATAAAAAACTCCTTTGTAATTCAATTCATGATATATAAATGTCCCCGCCCCCAAAATTCTTCCACCCAATAATAATATCCATGACGATATCCATGCCATATAATTATTCTTCATTTCATCGAACCCCATACTGAATTAGAAGGAAAACCCTAGGAAGAAAAACCCCTAAAATAAAATAAACCGTAAATGATAGGAGTAGAATACAAGAAAATACAGTAGTCAAGTATAAACCCGATCATAACAGTCATAACCTTCGTAGCTCTATTAAGCTTTTGTTCGTTTCTTTCATCATGAATCCTTTTCATGTCTCATCGTGTGGGTATTGGGGATGGCATTCCGATCCATCCACGTAAATAAAAAAACAGAGCCTTCCTGCCAAAACCAACGATATTCTTTTTCCCAAATATACGCCTGATGTTGTGTCATCCCAAAATTCCCAAAAAAATAACAGCGGAAGCATTATGCAAATAGTGTAATAAAAAACAATCCCCAACCATCATCTCATAGTACAAACCAAGATCCGACCTATCCACCTCATCAAAATTCCTATCTTTACCATCCGATAGTGGACTATCCCAAAGAATATAAAAAGCATGCCTTTATGCCTAATCCCTTCCTGGTATCTGATCATAATTCATTTACTACATCTCGAATACTCCATCTCCAGGAGTTTCCTTCAGTGTTGCGTGCGGCGCCGATCCATTTCTCACACTTTCTCCTCCAGCGGTCTTCCTCCTCTCTCTGTCGCCTAACGAATTCTGGACCAACATCAAATTCTTCACCAACAAGCCAATCGCTGAGACCACTGGCACCTTCACCTTTCAAACCAGAAACTTCATCAGACTCCTTAGAGGGCCCTTCCTCAAGATCAGGAACATCTTTAAAGACATCGTCCTCATCTTCGAGCGCATCAAATCCATCCATGGTATCACCAGATTCGCTTTTTGCTCTTTTGTTGTCCCCTGGCATTTTAAGCCAACACATACGTTGCGGGTCAAAGACCATTCCGCCAACGACTTGGACATTCTGGGCAGAGTTTATATTGGTGATAAGCGCAGGACGGGGTGTCGCGCATTCTTTTTCCCGATATATCTGTGGTGCTATCGCCCTTGGTGTCTGTACAGTTATTGAAGCTGTTGGGGTTGCGGAAGCTGGCATATCAAAGGCCGACACTTCAATTTCGTTGCCTTCCCAACGATAATTAACAGGATCATATTGCATTCCTTTCACAGCTGCAAAGAAAGATTAGCGATAGGTTGAAAAGTTATGCGGAGGGTATACGTACATCTGGGATTATTTAGATTTCCCATGGGCTTAATAAGTTGTGGCTTTTGGGGCACCTTATTCTTTTTTGATCGAACTGAACCTTGTGCATGAACCGGACTGAGTCCAGTTGTCGCTGAAACCTTCGCCCTCCATTGATTTGTAAGGGCAGCAAGAGGAGCTCCAGACCCAGAGACAGTGCGATGAGATGATGTTGCTTCCCGAGCCATGCGGCTAGCGGCAGTATCGCGCGCAAAGCGTGGCAATTCACTCCTGCTCTTTGCTGGTGTCAATGGTGTTAGAGGTACAGGTGATGAGTTTCGGATGGGCATAATGTGTTGATGAGCTCTGTTGCGAAGTGAAAGCTGTTTAGGCGGGCCACGGCCAATTGGCTCTTTGACAAACTTTTGCTCTGCATCTCGCGAGGTAGGTAGATCATCAAAAGCATCAAGTTCACAGCCATCACCAAAATGTCTTCGTCGAACAGGTTTTGTGATTTGTCGCTTCATAGTAGCTTCACGAGCAAGCATATCGGCGCCCCGAAGAGATCTGCGCGGACTGGGCGATCGAAATGTTTGCCTTGAAAGCGTTCTCGATGGTGGACGAAAATCGGCGCTATTGGTTGAGGACTCAGAGTCGTTACGGCGAAGATGCCGGGATGGTTTTGCAGTGACATGATGTGATTGAGAACTGGAAGCACCACCAGCAGGTAAGAATGGAACATGATTTTTTCTAACAAAGGACATGCTAGACTCAGCTCCGGATCGATCTTTTTCGACAGGTTCCTTGGACCGAGACATTGAGAGTGGCCTATTATTGATTTCCGTTCGAGACTGAGGTCTCTCATATCGTGTCGGCAGTGGCTTAGCTGGCGAAGGCTGATAAGTCTTCATGGTTGGCATTGACCGCTTGAGCTTTAGTAGTTGTGAACTGGTCGTTGTAGGCTCATTGCGCAGAGTTGATGTGGATAACTTTGCGCCTAGTTCACGACGCCGAGGAGTTGATGGAGGTATTGGATGATTAGAAGATGGTGCGTTAGACAATCCAATACTATTGATTGAAGAATGGACTGAATGTCCCAACCTAGATTGCGACCTACGGTTTCGACTCGGTATTGGCCCACCACTCTCCGAAACTGGTTCGAGAGATGATGGAATACGTTCGTGTCCATGTGGCCTAGGGAGTCGGGAGGTGGAAGGAAGCGCAGGTTTGTTTGTGAAAGTCAATGAGACCGATGGCTTGGGTCGAGTTGGGCTTTGTTGTTTAGTAGGGACAACCTTTACGTTACGATTTAATGTGAGCTTCTTCGAATCGAAGACATCCCCATCGCCAATCTCAAGCCCAGTCAAAAAGTCATCCTTTCCACCCAAACTTTTTCTTGGTTGCTTTAACTCTACTGGACGTTCTGGCCAATCATTTAGTTGACGTCTCTTGAGAATATCCTCGAAATTAAGAGGGCCACTCGGTAAGACTAAACCTTCAAGGCCTTCATCTTCACTCTCAGCAGTCATGGAACTGGCGATGCTGGGGCTCATAGCAAAGGAATCCGAGTTCCTATTGGATCGACCATCTCTTTTTGTTCCACCAAATCGAGTACCTAAACTGCCTTCACCCCAATCGTCAAAATCGTCCTGGATACTCTGGGGGGTCTTCGGGATATCTTTACGAGTAGTGAGCTTCAAAGCTCCATCTGAAGGAAGTTGTAGATCTTGTTCGAAATCTTCTTCGGTTTCCTTACACTTCTCTGGTTTCGTTGATGCGACGGAGGGTGCTATAGACTGAGGGTTCCGTTTCTTTGTAACTTTTATGGTTGCTTCGCCATCTCCAAAGAAGTCATCGTCCTCCTCATCTCTGTAGCGATCAAGCATGTTCGTCGATGCCGCCTTCGTTTTCAATTCGGGTCTCGGACTAACATGGAATATCGGGGCAGCCATCAATGTCTTCTGCGGACTTAGAGATCCAGAGCCGCTAACTTGACGTAGTGTTTCTGGGAATTGAGACCCATCTTGTTGTTTGATCTTTAGGGCTTCTCCAATTGGTACTTCAATATCCCCATCATCCCAATCATCTGAAATCACCTTCCGTAATTTTCTTCCACCAAGTCTCTTTATACTTCCTCCTAATAAAGCCGAGGAAGGTACATTTTCCGGTAAAGGTATACCGGCTCTTTTCGCTGTCGCGATCGCATCGTTCATGGCTCGTTCATCGTCTTCTGGTAAATGTACTTGTCGTTCCTCGTTGTAGTCCGATCTTATCGATAAACGTGAAGAAACCGATTCTCTGCGTGTCGACGCAACGGTTGCAGTTGTTGCTACTGAAGCACTTCGAAATGTAAAATCATCGCCCCCAATGTCAAGGTCATCATCATCCCAGTTTTCCACATCGTCCTCCACGGGTGCCCGTGGCTTCAATACCAATTGATTCATTTTGAGCCCCGATCGTGTGTCGCAAAAGATGGAAAGTTTGATAAAATATTGCGACCGTGTACTACTCCTGAATTATGAGCTTAAAGATGAGTTGAAGTTTTTCAATCAGCTTAGTCGCAGGTAAGTAACTATCGTGAATTCATGTCGTAAAAAAAGTTGCAGATCGGAATATTTTTTGTTGACGTTGTCGTAAAGAAGGAACTGCAACTGTAATTTGCTTTGTTTTGTTTTGTTTCGTGTTGATTGAATGGCGAATGAATGTATGAGTGAATCAGTGCATTCGTGGTCGCAATGGTGATTCCCTGGTTTCGAATTTGTGGTGCTCGGTGTGCTCGGTGCTTGGAATCTTGTTGTTTTGAGTTCGCTGGCTTCAATTGAGATGAGTATCAGTGTCAGTATCGTGTGGTATTGATGTTGATGTTTTCTTCCACCTTTGCTGGTATCCAAACCTCCAGCGCCCTTTTGAGGGCAGGTAGCAAAGAATTGTTGTTGGAAAATGGAAAGGCAATGAATCTCTGGACACTCCTGGCGGGTGGGTATTGAATGTTGAAGTGGGTTGAAAATTTAGTTCTCCGCTGTATTCAGTGTTCACGGGGGATTGAGTGGATGAGTGGATGAGTGGATGAGTGGATGAGTCGAATGATTGAAGCTCTGTGGCTGGCTAATAATTTGAGGAAAGAATCATGGGAATTGACCAGCCACGAGGATTTGATGCGAAGAAGAAGGAATGATTGGGTGTATTAAACGAAAACAGGTGAATGAATGAATATTAATCGCGACGCGTATGTTTCTTTTTGGCTCGATTGGTGCTATTTGCTTTATTTGACTTGGGTCTTTATTGATATTTAAATTGATTCATGTTATTTTTGTTGGATTTTTGGATTTATTATTGGATCTATAGTAAGGATGATATGGATGATATGGATGTATGGATGTATGGATGTATGGATGTATGGATGTATGGATGTATGGATGTATGGATGTATGGACGATGTGGTTGTGGTTGTGGTTGTGATATAGTATGGACCATATGGACCATATGGTATCGTATTTCATCTGAGTGTACGTACCCGTTCGTACCCGTGTTATAGCTATGGATCATACCATGTAAATAACAGCCAACGAGAACGACCTAGTACCTACCTACCTACCTAACCTCCCTAGGGACTACCTCTTTTTCCCTCTCTCCTCGTGCTGAGCTGAATTAAAGTGAAGTCTGATATCTGTCATTAGGCAGAATGGGAGTGAAGTGAGCAATAGAAAATCAGTTCCTCATCGTTGCCTGATCTACCAGCAGATCTACCACTGATATCTACATATGTATCATAGCAAATAGTAAATAGATTGATTATATCATCATCACATTTGTGTGTATTTAATTCATCTCTCTGGAACGTTTAATACGGATTCACACCTCCCCTTCCCTTATTAATCCTTTGATTCGGGTTTCTTGTTTCATCATTAATCTCATCACTCCCATCACCAACCAACAACCTTATCAAACCGAATTAGATCAGCACCAGGAATACAGCCATAACCATACTATGGCGGCGAAGCAGCTTCCAGCGGTTCTTCGCATTACATCGAGCGCTACGAATCAAGATGAAGTTTTTCTTCTTCACCTCGAATCCGCTGGGCCACAACCTTTAGATCTTAAGTTAGTTGGGACGGATGGTGAACTCGTATTTGCAGTCTCAGGTAAGCTCCGACCTTTGTTTGGATCGTCCCGCGCTGGAAGTCCCTGATTTTCAACCCTGATTTTCACATTCATGCGTTAATTGCGGGACCGCAAATTAATATTAATTTTCATTCTAGTAAAGCACAGCAAATTATCTTCATTCAAGTCAAAGAATTCTCCATATAGCGACGAAGAATGGATTCTAATTTTGTCATCCATTCTGCTCCATGAGCCGCCGAAGGAAGGGAATGAGAATGTGACCAGAGGAGTTGAGATTCATGCCAAAGTGGAGAAGAAAGCCGTGACCCTCGTGATCCAAAAAGTTATCGAAGGGATCAAAGTACGTATCCTCCCAGTCATTATGTTGGCAATCTTATCATATTACATACTAATTATACATCAGCAACGTCTCGGCGCAATCAAACTGGATGAAACCGAAGAAGAAGAAATTGGCCTTTTTGAATGGTGCGCTCTAGCAACAAAATCCGCAGATTCGGCAAAGGATGAGTTGGAGGTATTACACACTAAGTATAGGGAACAGCAGAAAATGTTGGATGGACTCAATGAAACTTTCAGGGAAGTAAACAAAACAAAATCAGACTATGAGATTCAGCTGTTGGAGAAGTTTAGCCTCTTGCAGAATGAGAAGAAGCTCAAAATAAGGGACCAACAAACCTTATTAGCAAGCGCCAAAGTTGATCCAGAAAAAGTCGATACAGTAAGGGCTACAAGATCCGGGAAGCTCAGAACCGCCGGCGCATCGAGAACTGGGAAGCGTAAAGCCGGGAAGAGCGCGCAGGCTGAAAGCTCAGATTCAGATGATGCTTTTGAAAAAATGGATATTGACAAAAAGCAACAGGAGGATGATACCGCTGATGAATCAGACCAACGAGAAATACAAACTCCTGATCGCTCGGATGAAGAGACTGAAGATGAGGCAGAAGCTCCACAGTCAAAACCTCATCGTCGCAAGGGGAAAAATACCGTTCAAGATGATTCGGATGAGGAAATGCAAATAGCGCCTAAATCAACAGAGACAACAAAAATCGCCGAGCTACCAGCTAAAAGGGAACTACCATTTGCCAAAAAGCCAGTTCCGGTACCTGCAGATGATGGATCTGAGACCGAATCGGGCTCGGACGATGAACTATAATAGACATTCTCATTCCAATAAGAATTATCCTTCAATGAATAACGGGTCAAATCAATGAATGTCCCAAACTGTCTCATCGACATTACAACATATAAATGTGATTGGACCTCGCGAATGAAATGACTCTTCCCAAGCGCAAACGATATGCAAATCATAATCACGATTCCAATTCTCAATTCCCATTCACGCACTTCATCCACTTGCACCAACTCGGTAATCCCAAAGCTAAAGCTCCACAGTGACTCGTGCGTATCCCTGACAACCACCATCTCGAGCGGGATTTACAGACTTGACGATATAACGGTGGGGGAAATTGTGCATGCCGCATGCACAGGTGGGGTGAAGTATGTATGCACTCTATGCACCACGAGAGTGTGGATATCACACCGACATTTCTACATGCTGCGAGGAGGGGCGTTACTGGGTGATGATTATGTCCCATCGTGTGGCGGGGGATATATCAGGGACCTGGAACTCATCTGAGGAATGGGTATTGTGTGAACAATGATTGAAAGAAAGGCTGGCGAGAGTTGGTGGTGGTCAGTATATGGTGTGTGCAGACATGTGGCTGGAAGCTTTGGGGGCCGCAAAAAAATATGAAGGTGGTAAATAAATAAATTTCCAGCCTTCTTTTGTTTCTATGGTAATACTATCTTGCCCCAAATATATCATTTCAATCCAGCCTCCGTCAAGTGACGGGGTTTCTTCGTGGTCATGGAGTCTTTGCCGCACTATCAATCACACGAAGATAATATAAAAGTCCACATCTGATTACTATTAATATCTCATCGAATATGATAATTTGTCTGTGATATCTAGCTTGATTTCCGAGATTTTTTTTTGGATACACTCAGATTATATCTTCCATTACGTCTAGGTACTCATGATATGATATTTATTGGCCATGTTCATTGGTGCTATCCAGGGTACCAAATCTTCGCAGCGGGCATTCAAATCGCTCATTCATTAAGATGCTCCGTCTGATATACTCTTCCACGTTAGGGCATGCTCGAGAATAGTTATATTACCGAGATTAGCCCCCCATGGCTCCTGCTGCATACATACTCTACCCTGCAATTCTACCCCCGTCAGTAACAGACTACAATAATACTCTGCATCTACGCTTGTGAAAGCATAGCCGAACAAGGGATCAAGTGAAATTCCTCAAACGAAAAAGACCCCCCCCCCCTCTTCGATCTGCAACGAAATATGCAAATAGCACACATATATTATACGTTTGCACTATAATATTCAAAATCCATTCTTCTGCTACATACGACCATAGACTGAGGAGAATTGGGCATCCCGTCCGCTCTGCCATACACAAGCCTCAGATCGGTAGATTAGTAGTTGGGTGGGTGACCACCAGC